>BDDA01000309.1:24645-35972 GCA_001662385.1 Chlamydomonas asymmetrica | reverse complement strand
TGCTCATGCATGGATCACAGTGCAAGCATGCAGCACAGTGGCTGCTTTCAGGCCAGGTGCCCCCCCCCCCCCCACCGGCACCCATTCACCCACTGGCCCCCACTCCCCCACCGGCACCAATTCACCCACTGGCATGCACTGGCACCCACCTGGGCGTTTACTTGGCCCAACACCGATTGCCCTTTAGCGACAATCACCACGCATTGCACTACGCTCACACACCCGACCCGCCTGACATCACCTCGCAGGCAGTCGGCACGCACAGAGGCACAATGCTTGTGCAAGCGCAGCACGTGTGGCCTCGCATGGCTGCGCTCTCGGGACTCAGCTTGGGGTCGGAACACCGGCACCTCTGAGGTGCATGACTGAACCGCCGCCGCTTACCTGCATGCCTCATGCCATGTGTGTACCGCAGAGGCGACGATGGTGTTGCGCGCTTTCAGATCATTCCCCGCCATGCCCCCTGGCTGGCCCTCGACATCAACCAGGGTTCCACCGCAAGCGGTGCAGTGGTCCAGGTCTGGCCAGTCAACGACTCTCCCGCGCAGAAGTTTGCGTTCTGGGTGCCGGGAAATGACCCCAACCCTAACCCCAACCCCAACAGCTGGCAGTCCACCCTTCTCAACCTGGTCAACAATGCACGCGGTCAGGCAGGTCTCCCCAAACTCTGCTTCAACAACAAGCTCAACAACGCCGCCCAGGCGCACAGCCAGGACCAGGCCAACCGCCGCTCCATGAGCCACACGGGGGGGGACGGCTCCCAACCTTGGGACCGTGTGAAGCGTCAGGGCTACTCCTGGTCTATAGTTGGGGAGAACGTGGCATTCAACCAGCCCGACGTCAACTCGGTGTTTGGATCCTGGATGAACAGCCCGGGCCATCGTGCCAACATCCTCGACGGGCGGTTTCGCCACATGGGGGCTGGACGCGCTGACAGCAACGGACCCTACTGGACGCAGGTCTTTGCCAACAGCGGCAGCGACGGATGCAATTAGCTAACAGCGCTTTAGCCGGGCGCACATGCGCAGGCTGAGCGCTGCTGGTTGGGGTGTTGCTCCATTGCACAGCCAAGCCAGTAGTTCCGTGTACATAGTGCACGGTGTGTATATATGTTTTGCATAAATGATGACTGCTGACGACTCCGCTTGGCTCTCGGAGGTTGCACAGAATAATGTGCAGCGAGCGAGCATTCACTAAAGATTTCTGCCGGCCAGGTGGAGGTCCCCTGTGGCTTGCAGGAAAGGCATGCTGCTGCGCTGCAGACTGGAGACGTGAGTTTCCCACGCACACGTTGCACCGATTAATGCGCCTCATCAGGCCACACATGAACAGCCAAAAGCCGTGGGCTGACTTAACTTGAATGGTGCTGGTTCCAGTGGTGGTTCCCATGCACCAGAAATCCATCGTGGAACCCTTCATGAGCTGTGAACGAGTGTGGGCCCTGCTGTTGCAGCCATGTACGGCACATACAGCATGATCGAGA
Organism: Chlamydomonas asymmetrica; assembly: GCA_001662385.1. Taxonomy (NCBI): domain Eukaryota; kingdom Viridiplantae; phylum Chlorophyta; class Chlorophyceae; order Chlamydomonadales; family Chlamydomonadaceae; genus Chlamydomonas; species Chlamydomonas asymmetrica. Next base: position 34,489 of record BDDA01000309.1, on the reverse strand, counting down.
GCTCGTGATCGAGAGCTCGCACCATGCAGCACTGCCTGCAGTAACATACTTGCATGGCTTGCAAATCAGAGTTGCATTCATCGAACCTGCAGTAAGTTCCGACAACGATCTATTGCAACGATCATTTTAGCCAGCGTAAATAGAACCAGCTTGTTTGTGCACGCCTCTCCCACATGCATATGCGAAGGCCTGGCCCAGGGACCACCACCTTGCTTGCACGGGGCTATGTGTACTGTATGGCACCGCGCACAAACACAATGCTGTGGAAAGCTGGGAAACGGCAGGCCTGCAGTAGGTTGACATTTGCCCCCCCCCCAGGTGTCAAAGTTAGCCCTAACACCACACCTACACTCTGAGCGAGGCGAATGCCAACACTGGCGGTGGACTGGCAGCAATTGGTACAGCATGCACACTGGCTGCATGGAAACACGATGCCAATCCTGTTTGTCGTTAGGTTTGATGCAGACCATGAGAATGCTTTGCCTGTGCACGAGTAAAGGCCAGGGTCGGTGTCACGGAAGACAGGCAGTTGGGAAACGCGGCCAGGCAGGCGAACCCTTGCAGTAGTGCTTTTTGGTGGCCACAGGTACCATATTTAGAGGTTTTGCGCACAAACAATCAAGCAGCCTTGATTGCCAGCGTCTAGCGATGCGTCAGACCAAGCAACGCAAGTATGTGCGGGGTCGGTGCTGGGTTTGTGATGCTGATGTCGCCTTGCAAGTGCAGCAGCACCGATGCATCATCTGGGAGCCACTTTCCGAGGTGCACTGTCACCCATCACGGACTTGGAGTGTTCACTTGGAGCAAATACAGCGCAGTGCACTGCTTTGCAAGCGAACCCAAATTTCGCAGCGGGCCGTTCATGTCCAACGCGTTGTTGCGCGCATGCAGGTGACCACTACGGACTGCCGCAGCAGTACTTGACCTCCTGACGTATGGAGAGTAGGAATCTATCCATCAAAATCAGAGCAGCTTATTGCCACCCTGTGTGCAATTATGGCAAATGTGGGCGTTGCTTGGCACACCGCACCGTGGACGGTCCTGATGCACGCGGTTGTGCAGGTGCCCCTGGTTTTTCAAACCAAGTTTATTTAGCAGATAGCGTGGTCTATGTAGCTTGCGCTGCTGCCACATGCCAGCTTCTGGCCTTGAGTCTTGCACCAACATCCAGGTACGGAGGGGATGGCCTCTGTGCCAGGCTGTGGCCCCGTTTTGGCCCCGAGGAAAGCGAAAGCCTTGAGCTTCGCGGGGGTCATTTGCAACGCGTTTCAATCCGATATAAGACGTGCTGGAAGCGGTTCTAGAACACCAAACGCTTCTGTACCTCTCGGCAAAATCAAATTACAACCTCTGAAGCCTCACTCGTGAAGAGACCACCCACTACATACTGAAGCCTTGAGAGTGTGACAACAAGCCTTGACATGTGGGTTTGACAGCTGTATACATGCCCTGAAGATAGATAGGCACATTTGCTGAAGCGCCGGCAGCCCTGCAGGCTGCTCCATGCACCTGGGCAGAGCGCCGTCAACACACGTCGCTCGTTGCTTGGTTCATTTGCCCTGTCCCGGCGTTCATCAGACCGTCGACCTGAGTCTGAGGTCCACATATGTCCACGGTGCAAGGCCATGGCTGAGATATCTGAGTCTTAGGTTGATAAGCTGTCTTCTGTGGACGCGCTCTTATCCCGGCATGCGTCGTCCCACGCGGTGACGTTCTCCAGACCCCACAGACAGCGCAGCACCTTGACCCCACCGCTTTGCTCCTTGCTTGCTGCTGCTCTCTGCCTGCAGATATGAGCGCAAAAATCTCCTTGCAGGGCGTATACGCCCTGGTGCTGCTTGCCCTGGCTGGCGTTGCCTATGGTAAGTGCCCTGCTGGACCACCTTCAGTGCCAATTTCACTGCCACTGTCAGAGCATCTACACCCCAACGCACCACCTGGATAATCTGGCATGGTGTTAAAAGTGACTGCGCAATCTTCAGCACCTTCCCCATGCCTCCTCCCGCCCCCTCTGTTTGGTCCCAACTGCGCGCCGCACATGCCACCACACAGGCGGAAAATGCGACAAGTGCCGCATGCCGGTGTCCCAAGGTGGTTGCAAGTGTGACAAGAACTGCGACTGCGTACCTATTGGTGAGTCAAATGATGAAATAAACCTCTTGCTCAGACCACCGTGCGTGGGCTGCTGGCTGTGTGTAATGTGCTCTGGGCCGCAGTTGCTGCTGAGTGGGTCTGCTTGTCCTGTTTGTTGCACCGGACTGACTGCATGTTGCCGTCTTTGCGCTGCCAATGCGCTGCTATCCCTGAATGCAGGCCAAATATATTCACCGCCTCATGGCGTGTATTACATAGTGACTGGCACGCTGCCCTGGAACAAGGGCAAGTGCCTGGACAGCCCGGGCGGCCCCGGCAAGGGCAAGGGGCTGCAGCAGTACAACTGCAACGGTACCCCGGCGCAGGAGCTCATTGCGAGCCCTGCTTCTGGTGAGTAGTGCAAGGGGTCATCGATAGGCTGCAGTTTACTTAGAATGGCCGCCCGCAGTGCCGGTCTTGGGTTGTACAAATGCAGCAACATGGCTGTGGTGCGATGATGACTTGTGGCATGCATGCGCATGCAAGCGTGCTCAGGCGCATGCACCCCGCATGCAGGCAAGCATGCTGCATGTGAGCTACTGATGAGTATGCCGGTGGACCAGTACCAGCCTGTCAGTAACCTGTCAATGTATCAGTCTCACAGCTCCCTGATTTGATACGGCCGTTCCATGCTGGCATGCAGGTGACGGCTACTATAAGATCATGTATGCTATGGGATCAGCCGGGACCCTGTGCGTGGGTGTATCCGGCTCCGGCACCGCATGGGGCACGCGTGTGATCCTGTGGGACTGCATTCCCGGCCTGAAGGACCAGGAGTTCCAGTTTGTGGCCGTCGCGGGCAGGTGAGGAGGATGACAAGATACGACGCACACGCCTGGCAGCAGCTCTGCATGCTACGCCGGAATGACCTGAATGTCTACAGGAGTGAGGTCTATGTGCGGCAAACTGGAGGTGCATGACTGATCCACCCTGCGGCCTGCATGCCTCATGCCATGTGTGTACCGCAGGGGCGACGATGGGGCTAAGCGCTTTCAGATCCGGCCCCGCCACGCCCCCTGGCTGGCCCTCGACATCAACCAGGGTTCCACCAGCAACGGTGCAGTGGTCCAGGTCTGGCCTGTCAACGACTCCCCTGCGCAGAAGTTTGCGTTCAGGGATCGGCCAGCGCAGTAGCTAGGGCAACACCCCTGGCTCAATGCCTACATACGGTGCACCCAATATCCACCTGCCTAGCTAGCATGCCGCTCTCCGTGGCCGTTGTGCCTCGTGCGCAGCCACTGCTCTCGTGCTTTGATGATTTTGATCAAGCTGATCCTGCTGTAGTCTCTCCATTTCTTTTCGTCAACGTGCATTTTCAATTCAGCTGGTCTCGGGCCATGACCCGTAACCTTTGGGTTCCCCCATCGCCACGTAGCGAAGCATCTTATGCCTGGCTCTGCCGTGTCAGCTCGGACAAAACACCATGGTGCACATCCCATTTCCACTCACCTCATAGCAGAAGCTGCTCGTGTGCAAGCTAGCCGCACCCCTGCTCTCCGCTGCTTTCTATCGACATTGGCAGGATTTTGCATGTCTCTTCATAACGCCCTCGTGCCATTCGTCATTCGCTTGTTTGCGATTTGCAACATGTGTTTCTTATGTCTGTGCCCTGCTCTGTGTTGTGTGTGCTCACATTCCAACATCGCTGCTGCGTTCCGTCCTAATAAGCCACTCTCCCAATTGCTCCCCGACGTTGCGTTCAATCCTACCACCGCATGCCGGTATGCCTGCTGAGCTCAAATCACACACATGCATGCAGTATTGCAGTCCAATCAGCATGATACGCAGCATGCAACCCCTTCATCACTCTCAATCATTGGCCTGATTGGCCAAGCGATGTGAAACAAACGAGTCCATCTATCATCAATACGCCGCTGTCTATCCGAGCACTGCCGTATGCATGCATGCAGTTCCTACTGTGTGCGTCCAAGTCTGTCGCCTGACCTGGAATGCGTTCCAACGTTACTCGCTGGCCTAATGCACCTTGAGCCCTGATGCCGTGCTGGTATGTTAGGAAGAGGCTCGCGAGTGTGGGGCCATGCATTGTGCATATGTGTGCTGGAATGTGCGCAGACGCATGTGCTGAATGTTAAACACACAGCACATGAAGACAATGTGGGCCCGAAGCTCGTGCAAATGCGCTCATCAACTCAGCCATGCAGCGAGCCACTCAGGTAGATCCGCTTCTGCTGACACCCAATCGTTCAGTCATATGTCAGTGGGCGGTGGAGAGGGCTTAGCGCAATTGGCAACAGCAGGCAAAGTGCATCCCGAAACCATGGTCAACCAGCAGTTGCGCATCCATGCACCCTGCGGCTTCTTGCAGGAAGACCACGCGGTACAACCTGAGCTGTGGTGACGTCGTGCGGGCCTGATGGGCCGTCCACACGGTGGTGCATAACGCATCCAGGAGGGCACACGTGAACAGCACAGCATGGTGCCACTTGAGGGGCATCCTACGCGTGCCCTACAGGGAGCCAACAACATCGCAGGCACAGAGTAGGCACAAGCACGGAGGGCTAACTCAAAGGCCACCGGTCCGCAACCATCCCGCGAGTCATGCCGCTACGATCAGTCCTACATGACCTCGCATGCATGCCCCCGCCTTGCATGCACCAGAGGCGCCAGCTGCTGGCAAACAATGGTCGCCGGTTCGAGCATTCTTGTTTGCATACACAAAGCCCCTCAGCTGCAGACTACATTGGGTGTGTCTGCTCATTGTACGGTATTTCAAGTACCATACACATGTCGTCAGTGTGTGGTTGACTTACATCACTTGGCCTATCTGGCCATTCATGGATTGCATCAGTGCATATGAAGTTGTGTGGGGTGTGTGGTGGTGCGTGTGTGAGCGGGCGTGTACGTGATTTGAGCCCAGGCATACATACATGCAATGTCGTCAGTGTGTGTCCGCCCACTGCTGAGGCTCCCTTATGCCGGTGAGGCTCAAGCAGCACTCGAGGGGCTTGCGTCAGGCGCAACAGCGGGGGGCGGCCGGCCGCAAGGGGGCCGAGTCCGACCCAGCCAGGCAGCACCCCTACTGTGGCGCTATCTGGCAGCCACAGCCGCAGGAAAGGACATTTGTTTTGGGGGGGGGGAAGGGAATGGTTACAGGCTAGGACACCGCGGCCAAAGCAGGCGGTGACAGGACAGGACAAGCCGGACCATTGCCGCCAATGCTTAGCGCCACGGCATTCCAGAGCAGGATAGGGTAGGGTGCGGGGGGGCAGCATTCGCTCATGCACAACAAACCGGCGCGTTGGTGTGCACCAGCTGGGTTGCTGGCAGCGCAACACACTGGCTGATGTGCGCGCTCACACTTTACAGGCTGTTCAGAAAGTCATCCAGGGACTGTGCCGGCTTCTGTTGCTGCTGCTGCTGCTGCTGCTGCTGAGGCTTTGGCACCGGCTGCTGGCCACTGGGCCTAGTAGTACCCGCTGCTGACGACTGCATGGTGGGCTGCATGTGGCACGGCGGCAGGACGAGGGCTCGTGTGCAAGCAGCACCGGCAGACCAGCCCAGCACCGCATGCGCCAGTAGGGCAGCACAACAGCAGCGGAAGAACGACAGAGAGCACATGTCAAGAAGCGCAGACAACGATAATGTCAGAGCAGGGCAGGAGCAACCAAGTGGCACGACCACGCCCGTGCAGCAATCCCAACCAGACAGGTGCACACGCACATTCGAGTATGCGCACTGCATGGGGCCGCCCTGGGGATTTCATCGTTACACGCACACACACAACACGCACACACACGCCCAGGAGGGGCGACCACGATAAACCCCACTCACCCCAGCCTGCGGCAGACTGCCCAACGCGCTAAAGGGTGCGCTGTGGGGCCCTCGAAGGCCCCCCCCTGCAGCGCTCACGCCTGTCAGCCCCAGCAGCTCATCCAACTCGGCGTCACGAGTCACGCCGCCGCTGACGCCGCCGGCGCCACTGCTGCGTATCCCAGTACCGCCGCCTGCAGGGGTGCCAGCAGGGCTTGCGCGCTGCGGCGCGAGCGCCGCTGCAGGCAGAGTGGCGACTGCCACCGCTGGCTGCCGGGACGAAATGGCTGTGGCGGGAGGGATGCTCGCCGGCCGTTGGGCGGACACCTGCGGCGCCCCAACCATCGCCGCCATCGTCGCTGCCGGGTTGAACAGCGGATTGAGAAGCGGGCTCGGCCCTGCTTGAGGCTGTGGCTGCGACTGCGGCCTGCTGCTTGCGTTTGCGGAGGTCGAGGCTGTGCTGCCTTCAGCGGCGATGCCTGGCAGCGGCAACGCCCCGCTCCCTGCCGAAGCCAGCGGTTGCGCCGCGGGGTGACGCGTTTGGGATTGTGCTGCTGCTAACGCGCCAGCAAGCGCTGGTGATAGGGCGGGCGATTGCGCTTGCGTTTTGGTTGGTGTTGCTGAGGGGCCGGCAGTGACAAGCGGTACGCGCGGCGATGATGGCGGCGCGACTGCAACGGTAGCACCCCCGGGGGCTGCCAGGGGCTTATGAGGTGAGGGTGCTGATGAGTGTGGTGAAGGGGCGGCAGGCAAGGCGTTGTGCCGACCGCTGCTGTCAGGGCCAAGGCCCGCCAAGAGCTCATCCAGCAGGGGATCCTCGTTTGCAGTGTTGCTGCCGCCGTGCGCTGAAGCCGCTGCAGCTGGCGCTGACTGTGTGGAGCCTGAGACAAGCCCTGCCCCAGTGCTGGAAGGCGCAACAACCAACGGAACTGCCTGGCTTGATGACTGCGCCGGGGTTGGTTCCGGAGCGGGCTTCGTCGACGATTGTGCTGATGTTAGCGCCCAAGGCGGTGCGTAGGCTGGCACTGAGGATGCAGGTGATGCAAGCGGCTTAGCGGCTAGCGCTGCTGCTGCGCCCTGCGCAGCGGGTGCGCTCGCCTGTGTTACGTTCTGTACGGGCTTGGAAGGCGCGCTTGCAGGGGGCGGGCGAGCGGGTGGGGTGAGGCGGGCGTCTGCTGGCTCAACCTCCTCAAAATACTCAGGCTCCACCCCTATTAAGAAGGAGAGGGGTAGTGCCGCCAGGCTGTCCGCAAGCTTGGCTAGGTCTATCACAAGCTCCTGTGCACACACGTGCAGCAGACCGGGAAGGCAAGCACGTGTGAGGGCGCAACAAGCAACACACAGTGCACCTGAACACAGCGGTATGCAAGAGCTCCAGGTTTGAATAACGAACGCTTGCTGTGTACCTGCTGCGGCGTGGCTGACGCAAGTGTGGGCAGCTCCTGGTCAAGATCGTTGGCCAGGTCGCGGTGTCGATATGACGCCTGAGCAAACACCGTCTCAGCATCCTGCAGCAGCCGCTCAAAGTCTGCGCCTTGGGACTGGGCAGGCACGTGACCGTCCTCATGCGCAGCCTCGTCGTCTAAATCCTCATACCTGCACGCACCGTTCTCAGCACGGTGCTTGCATGTGAGTGTTCGCTTTGCCAAAGCAAGGGTTGCCTAAACGTGGGCGCGAGGACAGGTTTGAATGTTGCAAGGGCGAACCTGTAACTGTTGCTTCCCAGGTTTGACACCCTGGGGATTGAGGCCTCATCGTCTGCACCCTCGTCCTGCGCTTCCCCTGCCACGGCAGCGCCCCTGCCTCCCCTGCCGCCTCTCCCTCTGCCTCCTTTATGACCGGCACGGTATCTTTGCTTTGCGTATGCCTTTTCTGAAAACTCCATCCCTGATATGGTACACGCTCGTGAAAGCTACTGGCGGGTCACGTCAAAACATGTATCAACGGTTTGCTTGTCATCTGGGTATCACCACTGGTGAGAGGTTTCGTGCAACAGCTGCCCCAAAAGCTGTTCAAGAGCCCATACCTTGTGGCCAGTTGGAGGCTCGAATGCAGATGGCACGTTTGCGGAATGCGGCTGCATGCAATCCTGGGTGTGCAGCATGCAGATTGTGTATGCTAGGCCATGATGAATGAGCTGCCAGGAAATCCTGTCAGGGGTGCCATTGAGCTGCACTGCATGGTGCTCCCAGTGGCGAGACTGTCCAGTGCCTGCTTACACACACGCCTCAGGACGAACCGGTCTGCTTCCAACGACTGAGAATGAAAGCAAAGCCGTCACTACGGTATGCTCACATTACATTCAAGTGCACAGTAGGGCATACCCTGCTGTCGCAGAAGACCATGCTGCCTGTGCTTTATCGCATGGTGGGCAAATGCTCCCCACGTCTGGATTGGGCCTTAGGCGCAACGCAAGGTGCGATGGCAAGGTGGTATCGGTGTCACCCTGTCGAACGGCATGGCCACAGACTGACCAGAAACCTAATCTACAGAACCTGTGTAATCACACGCGATGAATCCCTCTGATGCTTCCTACACTACACGTCTGGATATCAACTGGCTGAGTCTGCAACGCAACCGCAGTGTCGCACGCCGATGAACCTTTAACCCCCATCCTGCCTGATGCAGGCTGTACCACACACAGCCGCTGACACAGACAGATGCACACTGTCTATTGTGATTGCGTCCGTGCCTATTCCCCTCCTAGGCCGGCGTGCAGCGCCGCCATGCCGCCGGCGCCATGGCCCGCCGCCAGTGTTGCGGCATCCAGGTGCGTTGCCATGCGCTGCATGCGGCCGGTGAGGTAGTAGATGTACAGGTGGATGCATGCGATGTACAGCAGCGCGATGAGTCGCCCCAGGGGGTACTGCCGCAGTACAAAGGACAGGGAGGAGGCGGTGGTGTCCAACAGGGACGCGGCGGCCTTCACAGCCTTGCCCACCTGTAGCGCATGCACACACACGCACAAGCTGATCAGCCGTCAGCAAGGTAGCCGATGCATGTGCACATGCAGTTAAAGCGCGTTGGGAGCCGTCCTGCTTGTCACAGCCATGCCGCTGCTCCCTTAGACATGCCCGAGACCTGTGCATTTCACCCTGGCTGGCCCAATGACGGCAAAAGGTGTGAAATCCCCCAACCAAGCACACCTGAAATGTGCAGGACGGTTCCCTGCATGGTGGGAAGGGTTAATGCGTTGCACGTTGCATCTATGTGCCTGCCAAACGCAACGCACCCCATGCTGCTATCACATACAAGTATTGCGCTGCGTACCTGGCCGGGCGCTCATTCGTGCAGGTCCAAAGCCCTAACTGAACCTGTCCTTTCCGTAACAATGACCAACAATGCGCGGTCATGCTGGCACTACAAAGCACGCAGACGGCAAGTGATACGCTGTGGCCTGTCGCGGGCCGTGCCTGTCGCGAGCCGCCCGCACCTTGTTGTTGCGTGCGAGGCGCTGGTAGGGCTCGCCCAGGGCCTCCATGGGTACCATGATGTCGTGAGCGCCGCCGCCCGGCCCGGATGCGCCGCCGCCGCCCGCCGCGCCGTTGGCGATCGCCTGCAAGCAGCAGCGCGTGGAACACCCTCAGATACGCCAGCATGCCGAGGAACACACTGAGCGAGGCATACGCTGTCATGGAAGTATGCATGTGTGGCATACTGGCATCGGCGGTGTGTCACCACTCACCACACACCGCCGATGCAGGTTGCATTGTGTGGGGGTGTGGGATACCGGTGCCATGGCACGGTGCTTATGCATTCCCCGCCTGCCCCTTCCACCCCGTCACACGCTCACACCACCACCTTTGCATCGCACATGGTGGCATGATGCCGCAGTTTGTGATGCCAGGTCCAGCAGGTCCAGAAGGACAGTCACTCAGCGCCAGGTGTTCAGGTCATTGGAGCTTGCACACTGCCGATCTTATGGTAACACTTGGAGCTT
>BDDA01000309.1:0-23639 GCA_001662385.1 Chlamydomonas asymmetrica | reverse complement strand
CCCCCCTCTGGGGGTCTCACCCTGGCCCTGACCAGCTCCCCCCTCAGCGCCTCCACCTCCCGCTCCAGGCGTATCTGCGCCGCAGCGCGCTCGCTGGCCGCGCGCTCCGCCTGCTGCTGCTTCAGGTACAGCAGGTCGCTCATTTCGCGCAGCTGCGTCTCCAGTGTCGACGTGTCCTGCATGGCAGATTGTATGATTGCATGAGTACCGTGTGCATGTTGGGTTGTTGGTATTCGTGGTGTGGTCCTCGCACGTAATGATTTGCACTGTAGGCAAATGTACATCAAGATCCGGCCGTACATGCAATGCGTGGTACAGCCTTGCACAGTACTGCAGTACGGTCCACCATCATGCTGTACCTCCCCCAAACTATCCCACACATTCCCATCCCTCACTTGGTCCATTCACAGACTCCCTGCCACCCTTTTCCTGTGTGGCACAAACAGCACGCGAGGGTTTCAAACGCAGGGTGCCCAACTGCCCGCCGCACCTTGGTTGCTGCCAGCTGCCCCCTGAGGTGCTCCACCTCGGCGCCCATATCGCGCAGCCGTGACTCAGCGGTAGACAGCGCAGAGCTGGCCTGCGGACATACGCATGCAGAAATGCAGGGGGACGCACGTCATCGAGCTCCAAATGCGCAATATGGTACTGCTGGTACAGCTTGGCATTCTCATCATACCGGACGCACGTGGTTGCGCTTCAACATTGCAACAAATAGCACCGGCGTGCCTGTACGGCTGTTAAAACGATCATGCGCATGTGGTTGAACGCCCACCTGTTGCGACACGCGTCTGTGTTGCGCGACCTCCCCCCGCAGCGCCTCAAGCTCCAAGGACAGCGCAGCCACTGCACATAGCACACCGCACCATCGCACAACGCCGTACATGACCGCAGACAATCACGCGAGGCATGTCATGTTATGACATGCACCAGAACACAAGTTGGATTGGCGCAGTGACGCTGGACCTCGCTGCCGCTGCCTGTACCAATTGCTTACACACTGCACTTCCCGTCACGGCAAAACTCTAACCTTGCTCAATTGCTGCCGCAGTCACTGGCATCGCGCTCTGACGGGTGACGGGTGCATGCGCACAGGCAAGCGCAGGCGCAGTGAAGCGGGCGGGCACGTACGCACCTGAGGCCGAGGTGCTGGCCGCCGCCGCCGCCGCCTCTGGGCCCTGGCCCTGCGCAGTGGCAGACTCCTGGAGTGCTGCCTGCAGCGCTGAGCGCTCCATGTTGAGGCGCCCCACCTCGTCCGCCAGGTCTGCACGCATTTAAGGCATGCATTATGGATGAGAGTGCGTTGATTGCATGTGGGGAATTCAGCCAGGATGCGGCAGACCGGCAGGTAAGCGTGTGTGTGTTATGGTATGATGAGGGCAGAAATGGCTAGTGAGGCGGACACAACAATGCCGGGGGGGGGTGGGGATGAAACAGGGCACGCGTGTTGGCGCCGGCTGCAGGCTGCAACAAAATGCGAGACGAATGCCACAACAGGGCAGAGCAGTATCCCACGTGCTGTACACCACACGCGTGAGGGCTGCTGTTGTTTCCCTGTCTCAGCGCGCCGTGCTCCCCGCTGCGTTCCATACATACGTGCAATGTGAGCCACTGCATCACCTCGCGCCTTGAGGCCCGCCTCATCCAGCGCGCGCTGCAGGTCCGACAGCGCCGCCGCGTGGCTGCCCACCTGCTCCTCCAGCTCACGCTCACGCGCGGCGGCGGACGCCTTGGTGGCCTGCACGCAGTAGACAGCGGCGATGCACGGTACACGCCGATGATGTGCTCACGGATGGACCACCCAGCATGGTCTTTGGCCCTTAGCATGATGGGTGATAGGTGCCGACATGGGGAGTGGCCTTAACGTGTGTCCTTCCCACGGCAGCAATGTGTGCACGCCTCACATAGAGAGACGCATGCCCCTTGCCAGAGCACAGGCCAGCAAGCGGCAATGGCTGAGAGCCAGTCGTTGCCAACGGCTTTACCAGGCGTGACCTCCATTGCATCCCACCCACAAGCTGTGCACAAACGACTCTGCAGGGCCACGTTCCCTTACCAGCACATGCCTTGCACATTATCTGGTGGAGAGCTGTGTTTCAACGGATTCAATACTCTTCCGTATCCTTGCCACCGCCTGACACCTGCTTGTCTTAGCTCGTCCCTATACGGGCCATGTATGGGTGAGGGGTCGCTGCAGCTTGTACCTGGTGTGTGCGTCGCTCAGCCTCCAGCCGCGCCTCTGACGCGCTCAGCTCGGCCTTGAGCGCTGCGCACGGACCACACGCACAAGCACAGCACAAGCACAGCACAAGCACAGCACAGCACAGCACAGCAGAATGCACAGCAGAATGCACAGCGCAGCACAGAGCAGGACGACAACGCACAGGTCAGGTCATGCATCAAGCCGTGAGAGAAGGCCGTGCGTAGCACTGCGATGTGCGGCGGGGTGGAACCGCCAGGGAGCAATGCCATACCGTACGCGCTGCTACGGTATTTGCATATGCCTGCCGGTCCATGTGCCAATCACTGCTGGCGGCACACCTCCATTCTCTGAGCGCTCACAGCATGACAACTCATTACGGTACTGTGGTGAGTATGCAGACTTTACAGGTACAGGGGCCTCCGCCCCGAACCCGGAAGATGATGCTGCAAGTGAAGGGAGTGACGAACGTACGTGCTGGCATACTCCCCTGCCAGGCCCCTTCCCCCCGTGGATGCATCACTCCCCGCCTCAACCAACCCTGAAGTAACACGACGAAATCCAACACAACACAACACGCCGAGGTCTGCCTCTGCAGCTGCTTCTGCATGCGCAGCGCATCACTCACCCTCCAGCATGCCTCCCTCCAGCTCGTTGCGGCTGGCCAGCGCCTGCGCAGCGCACTGCTCCGCGGCCGACAGCTGCCCCTCCAGCACCGCAACGCGCCGAGCTGCGGCATCTCCGCGGGCCCCGGCGTCCGCCAACGCCGCCTTGGCCGCACTCAGCTGGCTCTGCAAGGGGGGAGAGCACCGGTACGTTGCAGCAGAGGGCAGCGACAATGTGAGGCGCGACTGGACTGCTTGCATTTATGGGTTGCCATAGTGACTGGCATGGCTGCATGGAGCCTGCGTTTCTGCCCACCGTGCGTCAACGTGCTTCAGCAAAGCTCAATTGGGGGTAGGGTTGAAGTTTGCAGCAAATGCAGTACAGCATAATGTGCTGTAGCTGGTGCTGGCCGTTCCGCGGGCAAGTAAGCATGGACACGTGGATGCCAGGGGGCGGGATCAACAGGCAGGCAGACGCCGCATGCGCGTTCGTTCACACGCGCCCACCTGCAGCTGCGCCTCTGCCGCTGTCTTGGCTGTGCCCAGTGCTTCTAGGTCCGCCTTGAGCGCGAGGTTGGCGGTGTGCTTGGCGGCGGCACGCGCCTCAGCGTCCCCCAGCATGTCCTCCAGCTGCTGGTTCTCAGACCTGCGCCCGCCCCGTGACAGGACATGGCACACACGCGGTACGGCTTTGCGGAGCACGGTACAGGAATGCAAGGCGCAGCCCGCTTTGCGGTGCAGTACAATAAATGTAAAAAGCAGCCTAACTCCACGCTGAGTTACTCTATGATTCATACATAGCTGTGCCATGAGCACAGCAAACGCTCGCGCCAGCTTGTATGTGCGGAGGTGCAAAGAGCGATCCAGAGAGCTGACGTTGGCTAACTTTGTGCACACGCTACCTTTGTGCTGCATAACGTGCACACATACGTAAGTCAGGCATGGCACGCACTTCATGGTGCAATGCATGGTGGTTGAGAGGCCCGGGCAGAATAAGAGGGCGCGAGCCTTATTGGCACCGGTACTGCATTACTGAAATGCCAGAAATCCCAATACAACGGCCACGTCCTAGCCGCCTTCTTCAAGCATCGCAATTCACAAGCACGTAATGCGGTACCTGAGCGTGTCCAGGCGCTTGCGCAGCTGATCCACCTGCTGCTTCAGCTGGGCCTCCCGGGAGGACGACGCCGCAGCCGCCACGCTGCCGCCGTTGCCGCCCGCAGCAGACGCACTCGACGCAGCTGCCGTCGCGGGGCCTTCGTCGTCATCCTCCCCTGCATGATCGTCTTCGTGACCGTCCCTGTCTGAGGTCATCAACAAGTCGGAAAGCAGGTTGTAGGCGGACGCAAAGTTGCTCGCGGCTCCCAACAGGCTCGGTGTCGACGACAAAGCATTGCCAGCCGCAGCAGCGTCTGCGCCATCCGCCACTGCGGTGGCGCCGAAGGACGGCTTACGGCCATGCTGCACGTGATTCCCGGAGAATGAGATTCGACCTGGTTTCGGAGCTCCGCTCGCCGTGGCCGTGCTGCTGCTGCTGCTGCTGGCTGCTGCCGCGCGGTGGCTGGGGCTAGCTTCGCCACTCTTGCGGCCTGGCTGATGAGGCGGTGAGCCGTTTGCACGTGAGGCGGATGCGGGCGGTGCGTCATGCGCAGTGTGCAGGACGGAACCAGCGGCAGTTTCGGAGCCGGCAGGTGAGGAGTGCTGTGTCCCGGCTCCTGAACCGCTGCCATTGGCAACCGCGGATTTTGGCGTTGACGAAAGTGCGGGCTGGGAGTTGTGAGCGGAAGATGTCATGGCAGGGATGGAGGATGCACTGCTCATGCTTTCGCTGCTCGGGGGCGTTTTGCTGCCTAAGGCGACGGGGGCGGTGCCCACCGCTGATGCAAACGGCGAGGCCGCTGCCGGCGCAAGCGGTGGCAGCGCGGTTGCGGCGCTCAGCGCAGGCGCCGGTGACGGCGCAGCAGCTGCGGCATGCGATTGGCTGTCACGAGAGGCGAAAGGAATGGCGCCCGGCGGTTCGGTAACAAAGCCTCCACTCGCACCGCTGCTGCGGGCGCCACCACTGCTGGCGCCGCCGCTGCTGGTCCCTTTAGCGCTGTTGGATGAGCCAAGATCCTGGCCCAAGGCCTGCCTGTGGGCATCCAGGCTAGTGCGGGCGCTGGGCGCTGGCGAGCGGGATTGCCACTGCGCTGCTGCGGCCGCAGCTGTTGTCGCCACGCTCGTCGGCTTGGCAGCCACGGGCGGGGTAGCGGTGCCAGCAGGGGTGGACGTCGACGCTGCTGCATGTTCGGCGCCATGCGGATTGCCAGCGTGCGTATCGCTGAAGCGCGCCCTCATGCTGGTTGCAGAGGATGCTGGCAGGGGCTGGTGAGTCGAATCCAGGGATGGCCGGAGGGCCGGGAGTGTGCCTGTCGCAGCCAACGGGGTTGACGCGCCTGCTGCTGGGCTGGAGGATGTTGCCGCTGGAGCAGACGTGGAGGCAGCAAAAGCCGCTGGAGCAGACGTGGAGGCAGCAAAAGCTGCTGTGGTGTGCGTGGGCATCGGGGCAGGTTGCGGTGCGTGTGACGCTGCGGTGGGCGGCGAGGCATGTGTGCGTGCTGCCGAAGGAAATGGGCTGCCCTGTGCAAGCGTGAAGGTCTGCGCTGAGCCTGGGGTCATAGCGCTGTAGTGTGGCTGGGGCTCAAACGAAGCGGTGGAGTTGCTGCTCTGAGGCAGTGGCGGGTCCTGCGGGAGTGGTGCACGACAACACCGAAACCGCACGTGCGTGCAAATGCAGTGAACAGTGTCAGGAGACAAATACATTTGAGCCCTCGTTCGTGCCTCGGGTTGCTGTCGCGTTAGAGAGCGTGCATGTGCGTCTCTGCGATGCTTTTCATTCGGTACTTAGGCAAGGGCTACTGCATTGTGGCCATGTGCGAACGCATGACGGCGACTCAAAAGTGCTCTGCTGGTGCTGTCCTGCTGTGCACGTTGAGGGTGCAACGCACAGGATGGTGCCCCATGAAGTGCACCGCAGTGGTCGACTGGCAACGCGGCAGGTACACCGTGTGAACACAACTTCAGGCCGTCAAGAAATCCTCAACACAGTCCAAGCCAAGTTGTCCATGCCTGTGTGTGCAGTCCTGTTTTTCTGTATGGATGCAAGTGGATACTGCGTATATTATTTGCGTTGGCTGGATTGAATCAAATGGTCGGTCACTTGCAACACTGCGCAGCCCTTGTTGCAAGGGGAGGGGGCGTACCTTGCCACTATCCTCCCAGTTGTTATGGCGACCTCTGCTAGCTGCTGGCGTGTCCGCATCAGCAGCTCCAGTTTCAAGCCCGGGGTCATACTCGTCGTCGTACTCCAGGTTCTGTCCTTCCCCTGTACAGTGACAGGAAGGGCGAGCAGTTGAGTTCAGGGTGTGGAGATGGCTGAAAGAAGCAGAGTGTGTGTACCCAGGGCTTGCGTGCATGCCAGAGAGTTGATGCCAGCTCGCGCGTGAACGATCCGTGTGCAGGGTGCTAACTGGTTTTCACCTAGTTGGAAACACGCACTGGCTGGAACCGTGCATGGTCAGACAATGTGTGCTCACCTTCTGAAAGGCCAAGGTTCACAACAGTGCTTGACACGGTCTTGTCGACAGCGTTCAGTAAGCCCTCCGCGGCTCGGAGCTGTGCTTGTATCCACGAAGACATACCGCAAGCCTTGTAAAGCTTATGCCAGAGCTACTGCCAAGAACTATACACAACCACAGAGGGCTCCCTGTGGGAAGATGCAACGCAAAGCGCACTTGGCGTGCTTTGCGTGCAGCAACGCTGGTCTACACTGTCTTTGACAGGCTTTGCTGTTCATACAGACATCGAAGCCACGAATTATCGAAAGGCGGCAGTGCTTCCCGGGGTTAGGGAAGAAACCCGCGGGGCAATCTGCCGTGACCACCCCAAACCACCTCGACCGCACAGTAGCACAGAAGGCTTCTGCCAAACACACACATAAGCAAGTGCGTGTGGGAAAATTACAACTACAATGGCCCTGGGCTTGACTTGGGATCGACTTGCAGGGCACACAGGAGGACCAAATGAAAACCATGTTGACCCCCCCATGCATGCACCAAGGCCCAAATCCCCAACCGCCAGCGAAGCCGTGATTGACCCGAGGATACAAAAGGCGAGCAGGGCCCGGTCACTCGATTCTTTACACTCGCCTTTCGCATCCACGTCCACGCTATCTATTTTCCGTCACAGGCACAGAGTCAAGGCCAGGCAAGACCATAAAGTGTTGGACCAGTACTTTGGGAAGTGGGCCTCAGCTCTTCCGTTCTCTTTAAGTATCAACAGCTCTCTCTGCTGTTAACCAGCTAGCTTGACCTCCTCCTTACTAGTTCTACCGCTGCCTTCTCGTTCTCCCCGTCAGACTTGGTGGTCTGGGCGCGGCCATCCATTGGAAAGCGTGTCAAGGAACAACCGGTTCAGCCAGCCTTGCCCACAGTTGCAGTTATGTTCCCTCCAGGTTACGGTGGTGCATATGGAGCTGCTCCTCCACCTGCCTATGGCGCGTATGGAGGAGCCCCTCCGCCACCTGCAGGAATGAACCCGTACGGCTCAGCGCCTGCGCCAGGCGCTTACTATGGGGCTCCGGCCCCATACGGCAGTGCGCCACCTCCTGCATATGGTGGCTCCTATGCACCTCCACCAACAAACTATGGCGCTCCTCCACAGCCTGCATACGCAGCCCCTGCGCCCTACGGTGCAGCTCCATATTCAGCACCGTCATACGCCGCGCCAAGCGCAGCGCCGGCGCCAGCCCCATCCCCGGCAGCTGCACCGTACCCGTCGATCTTTGGACCTGGAGCACCCCCTCCAGCAAATGCCAGCCAGAGCCCTTCCAACCAGCCGCAGCAAGCAGCACCCAGCAGCAGTGCGTTCCCGGGCTCCAGCTACTCACCACCTCCTGCCGCCGCCGCAGCAGCAGCGCAACCACCCGCGCCCGCTCTCGCACCCTACGGTCAGCCGGCCAGCACGGATCGCCCGGCCACCGCGCCAGCACCAGGCCAGCAGCAGGCCCCTAACCCCTACGCCGCTCCCCCGCAGCCGCCCCCACAGCACCAAGCGGCGAGCTACGCCGCCGCAGCCACGGGCCCGCCCGTATCCGCCGCGCTGGCGAGCGCGGCGCGTCCCCCGTACCAGTCTCCCACTACATACTCCCCCGCGCCAGGGCATGGGCAGCGCAGGAAGCGCGCGCTGTTGGTGGGGTGTGGCTACCCGGGCACGCAAGCGGCGCTCAACGGCTGCCTCAACGACGTGAAGTGCTTTGAGTATTGCCTCAAGACGCGGTTCGGGTTTGTGGACTCGCAAATCCTGATCCTGCGGGACGACATCAAGGATGAGTTCTACACGTCCTACAAACGCAACATATACCGGGTGAGCTCAAGTGTGTGCAGTTGTGTGTGCAGGTGTGCATGTGGGGTGAGTGCGATTTCTGGCCGGCTTTGACGCACTTTCCAGCTGATGCCCATGGACAGAACACGCTTGGTGACAGACGTTCAGCATGCATCGTTTTCGCCTTGCAGTGCATGACGCAGCGGGCGCAAGGCACTGCCCCGTCACGCTTTGCTCGGGCCTGTGCTGACAACATGGTTGCGTGGCTGTGGTGCGCGTTGATGTTCCCGTCACCGCAGGGCATCCAGTGGTTGACGATGGACATGCAGCCCGGGGACTCGCTCTTCTTCCAGTTCTCAGGCCACGGCTCGCAGAAGCAGGACTATGGCGGCGATGAGGTACGCGTGCGTGGGGGCAAGGGGGATACGCCCAGAAGGGGGGGCGGCGTGCGCGTGCGGCGCTTGCGACCTGCACCCGGACGGATGCATGTCCCAGCATTGCGGGGACGACGATGCACCGTGGGCGCACGTGTGCTGCCAAGTTCTTTCTGGGCAAGCAGTTATGGCATCGCAGCATGCGCTTTGCTCTTCTATTTTGGGCACGATTTTGATGTATGATTGGCTGACTTCACACACGGGGTTCTTACTGGCAGGCCGGCAGGGGATGATTCATTGCTTCCGTCTAGTGGCCTCCTGGCGTGTTGCAATACACATGTGGTGTTACCGTGGTGTTGCTGCCTGTGGCCCTGCAGGACGACGGCTATGACGAGACCATCTGCCCCACTGACTACACCACCGCCGGCCAGATTGTGGACGACGAGCTCAACGCCATGCTGGTGCGCCCGCTCATCAGCGGTGTCACGCTGCACGCTGTGGTGGACGCCTGCCACAGCGGCACAGTGCTGGACCTGGCGTACCGCACGTCGACCGACAGCTCGGGGCGGCTCATCTGGAAGGGCAAGCCGCAGCCCAACAAGGCGACGCGCGGCGGGACGGCATTCCAGTTTGGCGCGTGCAAGGACTCGCAGGTCGCGGCGGTGAGTGGCAACCAGGCTGGGTAGGCAACCAGACTTGGTAGGCAGGATCCATCCAAGAACAACAGCGCATGCATGGCGTTGAGGATGCGGACCTCATGGGACACATCACTGATGTGGGACACGTCCCTGGCTGGTGTGACAGTGCCCACTGGCGCGAGTAGGGGGACCGACAACCCTGAGCTCAAAGCCCGGGGAGGGCAGGCTATGATGTGTTGACCGCACCCAGGGAGGTGCGCATGAGCATGAAGTTACCGCGCGGGGTTTGCTGTACTGCAGGAGTGCAGGCCATTTGCATTTTACCAACATGTAAGCATAGGACTTGTGTGCGCCACCTGCGTGCGCATGCGGTGTGCAGCGCCCAGCCGACCTCGTACAGCTCCAAACCACCCGATTTGCTTGCTGCGCAGGTCAGCCCTCAGCCTGTGTCCCATGTAACAATCTGGGTCAGCCTGAAAAATCATGGGCGATGAACATGCTCAGCTGACATGCTTGTGCTCGCCTTGCTCAATGCGTGTGTAGGACACGAACAAGCTCAGCGGCACGTTCACGGGCGCCGCCACGTACTGCTTCATCCAGGCCATTGAAAAGTATGGCGTGCGGCAGACGTACGGCCAGCTCGTGGCGCACATGCGCAGCGTGTTGGCGGCGCAGGGCGGCGTGTCTTCGTCCTCCGGGGGCCTCATGGGCGCGCTGGCTGGGCTCATGCTAGGGGGGCCCAGCCAGGGCGGCCAGACGCCTGTGCTGTCCTGCGACAAGCCGCTCGACCTCAACTCGCCGCTTATGATGGACTAGCATGCTTGCTTTGTGCTGTATTGGTGTGTTACCAACTACGATCGCTTACACTTGCAGTGTACGCTGCAACGCACGGTGTTGGGGATGTGCGCAGAGACGTTTTCGCACTTAGCCGTGTGTCCGCGTGTGCTTGAACGGCTGGGGGGGGAAGCAGGGAGGACTCGTGTGCTTGCTGCAGGTGTCGTGCTGCAGATGTCTCTTGTGCGTATTGGCTGCACTGCCGAAGAACGCTTATGTGTGGTCCTGTCATGGATACTGTTTGTGTCGTTGTCGGCCCGGTACTTAGCTGGTTCACTTATGTGCCGTATTAGGCTGGCGTGACGGGCTTGTGCATCCGCTTTGTGCACTGCATGTGCACGCTTTATCGCGACAAAGCATTGTTGGGTTATCGGTAGTTTGGGGCTTTTCCTTCAGCATGCATACAAATAAGGGTGAGTGGACTGGCTCGAGCTGTTGGCGAATTCGTTTCCCAAGCCTGCATGTTCAACATCTGCCTGCCGCCAAGTCTTGCTGCAGCTGGTATTTGTTCTTTTCTCAAGGCTGAATGTCCATATTACGGTACATCAGTTCGCACACGCAGTGAGGGTTTGCACACACATGGGTCAGCCGCTCCGGGTAGGTTCTTGTGCTCGAAATTCGGCCACCCTGCATGCACTACCGAACTGCTCAAACGTTCGGCGCTCCACCAGCCATGAGTGTGCTTGTTACGCTGGTGGAGCACTCCACACATCAGTAGCGATTTATGCCTCTAGTTGTCCCCAAAGCTGCGTTTGTGATTGGGGTGGCTGGGGCTTTGTGTCCCGCGTCCGGCGTTGATCCGGGGCGGACCATCCAGGCACCCGCTGACTGTACCATAAGCGCCTGAACGGCGCCTTGCTTATCGCCTCTTTTAGGTTGGTGATGATGTGACGGTCTCGTCCGTTGCGTCGGGCCACCTGTCTTCCAGTGGCAGGCTGCTCCCCTGTTACTCATCGCCGGTGGCATGTGGACTGGGCATGGGCTGGCGTGCCCCTACCTGGGGATGTGTGAATGTCGTGTGCATAGGAGTATGCAAGCTGTTTATGTGATTGTTGTGATAGTCCGTGATGCGATGGAGTTATTGCATATTTGAACCGAGCGTGTGTATTACAAGTGTATTGTTGGGTGTTGTACCGCTTGCGAAAAAGCAC
Organism: Chlamydomonas asymmetrica; assembly: GCA_001662385.1. NCBI lineage: Eukaryota > Viridiplantae > Chlorophyta > Chlorophyceae > Chlamydomonadales > Chlamydomonadaceae > Chlamydomonas > Chlamydomonas asymmetrica. The sequence continues at coordinate 12,476 of BDDA01000309.1, read as the reverse complement.
CAGATTGCACGTGTTTGGACTGGCAAAACTGTGATACTGTGTAGCCGTGCACTCATCCATTGACCTCGTCTCGCCTATCTTTGCAAGTCCTGCGTCAGGCACAACTTGCAACGGCCTTCCTTCGTACCCAAATATGCGCCACTCACAGCCATACACTTCAGCGCAAACCACGTCGACCAGACTCGCAGTCAGGAATGTCCACAAGGTTGTCCATCGCGAAAATTCCTTCTGAGGGCCTGCTCAAGTCCAAAAATTTTGCCGCAGTAAACGATGCCCAGGTTAATTGCACACCGCCTTTCTGGACCGTTGGGTGCCTAGCTCCAACCAGAACGGTCCGCTGCTTGCTTTGTCCATATGAAATATAGGGCGAACGTACCCGGGTTTCAGCATACCACAGAAGACGATCCCTTTGGATGTGTTTAAAGTACACAGTCACAGTTACCACGAGTCTTGATATGCCAGCTACTGTTGACGGCCTGGGTCAGGAACACCAAGCAGCTTGCGTGCGTGGGCGGAGCAGGTGTACAGGTGCACGGCTTTTCAGTTACCCAGCCCACGTATACATAACCATGTACTCAGCGGCCGGCTGTGGTTTCCTGCTGTGGTTTCGAACACGACGAGCGTCATGCCATCACGGCTTGGGAAATCGGGTTCAGCGCTTGGGCAAGGATTCAATAACGTGGAAGATAAGCATGTAACCCACCATATCTGGCGTTTGCTTAGAACTAAGTCCTTGTAACACGGTCTGCACGACCCTTGCTTTCCCTGGCCGCTTGCAACGTTGGGCGTTAGCCGCGGCTGGGCCACCCATACGACAACCCGGCAAGTGATAGGTATGTTCACTCTCGACTAGACCTGGTTGTGAGTGGAGCTGTGTGTTGGCAATAGTTCCTGGGTTGTGGCTCGATAGCAACAAGGCTGCTGCCGTCCGCAAAGTGGCTTGCCACGCAAGCATTTTGCACTACGTGTGAGTGTGGCACAGACCCGGAACCTTGCTTCTATTTCATCTGGGGTATGCGGTTTCTGCGGCCTGCAACTGGCACCCTGGGTGCTGTGGACTTGCCATGACATCGGTTGTCAATTGCACGAGCAAGGACGACTTTCAGTTCACGTATACCAACGCATACAATCCCTGTGGATCAGTTTCATGATTTTGGGTTGCTTACACGCGGTCGCTATCACCAAAGCCCTCGTGCTTGCCAGTTACACATGGTGAAAGGGTTTTGCGCCTTACTGGTACGGCTGGCGTTGCCATCTGCCCTTTATCTTATTAAGCCAAGTCGTGGCCAGGCAATCCATGCAACGTGCGTCAGCTTTCAACAACCCTGTGCAGTTATCCCCAAGGATGACTAGTTGTGCCCGTTTCCCGGACTCCCCAACGTTGCGGCAGTGCGCTGCGGCCTGTTCGCCGCAAGTAGAAACCGCTCCCGAACTATTGCCTTTCACACAACTGCCTTGATATGAATTGATACACATGTGAAGCTAGTTCTGCTGTGTCACAACAACTGAACCTCCAGCCTTGTGCCATGCTTAACTATAGGGCGTCCTCACCGCTTGCACGACGGATTGGTTGCCAGCAGCTCTTTGGTTCGTTGGACGTTTCCCTGCAAGCGAGTTTGTGCCAAGCAAGGTGAGGTCTTCTAAGAGCTGAGTGCATCGTCCAAGAGGCAAGTGTGCATGACGCGGCAAGCATATGGTCGAGTGCTCACCGTGCCCAAAACTGTGTTGAGCGCTGAGCCAAACACGTGTGTGTGCCTGTACTACTGCAACCCCGTAGGCGCCTGGTTTGGTTGCCCCTTGTGGTTGAAGGTGAGGTTTACAAGGTGTGTGTGTGCCGCTTGTTGTAGCTTTGGCGCAGGCATCACGGTCCTGTACACACCGCTGTTCAACCGTTGACCTGAAACCACTAGACCAAACCACTTGCACAAGCTTCACACTGTTACACATTAAGCTATCACATATGCTCACAGCGATGCCTGATTTACTGGGCTGCTTTTTCTGCAGCAGTTAGGGTCGCCTCGCATGTACGCTCAACAACCTGCAGCTGGGAGCCTCAGCCTGGTGAGTCTTGATTTTCCATGATTGCATTATTGATAAATCCTGGTGTTTCATATCGCACGATGCCTGCTTCACAATCGTCGTGTGCAAGTATACGGTCGCAATTCCGTGAAGCCTGGCTTCACAAGACCAGGCTTCACACTCATGCATATTACTCTACGTGGCTTTATGACCATTGGGGGTACTTCACTTGGGGTTTTCCAGTATTGGCATCGTCCGACATTGTGCTTCACCTGCTGCGACCATGGGCTCGCGTTGAGAAAGCCTTATGCCCCCTTACGCAGCTCATACTACACGGCACCCAAGCCTTCACACCGCTGCACCTTTACCCAGAGCACTGCAACTGTGCTTGCCCAAACAGGCTGCGTGGCACCGCAGTGCAAACGACTCTGCGGGCGCTGCACGCGGGTCGGTGCTGAGCGGCGGGCACTGCCACAACGACGCGCCTACAGCGCAGCACAAGCGAGCCTCCCAAAGTGGTGCCACCGGCATGCACGGTCTTGCTGCAGCCACACCTCCTAACAACGCTGCCGGTGCCAAAGCCATTGCATTTGATATGGCTGGCGGGAGATCTGCATCCACCACAGACGGTTGCCACGGCAGGAAGCGAGACTACGTTCAGGCCATGAGGGCTGCTGATGTCGCTTTGCAGCTGCCAACCTCTGCGGCATTGCTGCCGCAGCCCCAACTGCACTCCGGCAAGCACACGCGCAAGCCTGCAGGGAGTGGCGGCGCTCGCAAATTTGAAGAGGCAGGATTTTACGTCGGCACGCTACATAAGCATGAAGAGCAGCAGCACGTTGATCTCGGCAGCCCAGTGCATTCAAATTCAAGCGCCGATCCATCCTCCCACGGACCTTCGACCGCAATAGAAACACCTCCATGTGGGTCACCCCTTGGCGCGCCACGCCACTGCTACCAGCACCAGCACCAGGCAGCTGGCATCCATGTTCAAGAGGCATCGCCGCAAGCGCAGCAGCAGCAGAGGGAGCAGCAGGAGCGCGTTATTGGCGACGTGGCCATGCTCGGCTTTGCCTTGAACCTCGTGATGAACCACCCGCGCATGCGGCTCAAGGCACACCACAGGGTGAAGGAGCAGCAGGCAACGGAGCCGCAAACGCACCCGCCTGCGGCGCCGCAGGCACACCAGGAGGGTCCACAGCAGCGGCTTGTGCTGGCAAGCGCCCGTACAGTTGGCAGCGTCAGGTTTGGGTCGGAGCCAGCAGGGGCTTCCCACATGCACGATGGTGTTGATTGCAATGTTAACAAAAGCTATGATGCGAATGAGGCTGCGGACGACGCAGCAGCGGCAGCATGCGGCTTGCGATGTGCTGAGGAGGGCTGTGGTGACAACCAAGAGGATTTGGTGCCGGCGCCCGGCGTGGTGCGTTCACTACACGCACAGGCCGGCAGCTCCCCTGCCACAGCAGCTGCAGCAGCAGCGGAGTTGGGCGTTGCCCCGCCTGCCTGCAGCCCACCTCTTGGGGCGGATGGCGCTCGCCGGGGCATCCCGGGGCGCCGGCACTCGTTGTGTGCGCGGGCATCCTTCTCGTCCTCTTCGCCCTCCTCACCAGCATCCGGCTCCTCCTGCTCCTCTTCTGGCGGAGGCCAGGCAGTGCGCATGGGGTCGCGCATGCAGCCGCCGGACGTCGCCACGCAGGGTGCCGAGGGCGGCGGCTGCGGTAGCACCGTGCTGCATGCGGAGGGTCGGCAGGTGTTGGGCGGCGGCGGCGGCGGCGGCGGCGGCGGCGCGGCCATGAGTGGGAGCGGCAGCAACAGCCGCCGCGCATGCCACTGACTCTTCTGCGGGTGGGGGCGGTGCGGGCGGCGGGAGAGCGACGTACAGACCTGCAGGTAGTGGGCGCCCATGTCATCCAACAGCGCTGCATTGGAGCTTGCTTGGTATCCCTCCCATGGTTGTCCATAGTATGGCCGTATGACCATATGGATGCATGCATGGTAATTCATTTGTTTTCGAACCCCCGCATGAGGATTCATAATTGCGGATGTAGAGGCAGCGCAGACCATCACATGTACGGCATCAGCGTACGTCATCAGCCAGGCAGGATAAGACAGGCGGCGAGAGCACCTGGCGCCGTGTAATTCAGTCAGCTGCAGGGAGCAATGGACGAAGGCAGAGACACTGTGACACAGATCAGTGCAAGAGGCAATCAAGCGGGCGACAGCGTTAACCGGAGATAGAGTCAGACACAGCCTGCGATTGTCCATCATAGGATAGAGCCCCCGCTCTATGAACCTATCCAGCATGATGCCCACTGTTGCGCTGGAAAGGGGTGTTGAGTTAGGCGCACTAATAGGAAAGACAGGCAGCGCCGCGCGGCCCCTGCATCCATCTCACAGCAGGCGTTTTTTTAATTGCAGGCCCGCCTGCGGAGCAAGACTACATACGACAATTTATCTTTGGCGTTTCATGCGTGCACGTGCATGGGTGCTCGCACAGCCTCGTGCTGCCCGACGATGGCTGTGCATTCAACATGCCTTGCCGCATTGATTTGTCCGTGCTGCCCTTTGTGCCACCCGCAAGCGCTGGTAGTAGCCGATACGTATGTGTGGATGCTGCGATGTATCTCCATGCGGCACAGCGCGCATGCCCGCTGCATGCCCGCTGCATGCCCGTTCGCATACACGCTGGTAGAGCACGTCGTGGTGCGTATGCTCACGCACAAGTGCAACAGAGAGAGATGAATGCATTTAGGCTGTCAACTGTCACGGAACTGTCTAGCAGCCTGTAGGGTAGCTGGCTGAGTAGGCTGGGGCGATGCTGCAGTACCGTGCATGAGTGACGCATCAGCACCCACGCCTCCCAGCTCCTGGTGCGGCCTGGACGGTGCGCACATGCCCCTGCCATGTACCAACAGTGCATCACTTGCATGCGGTTGGCGTGCACCCTCTTACCTAGTTACCCTTTTTTTCTTGGAGCCTGGCTGTACTGATCTGCCGGGGTAATGTAATCTCCCCCTTGGTGTTCTCAGGAATGAGCTGCTCTCCGACTCCATAGCCATCAAAAATGCTGCACAGGAACCGCTTGTGCCCACTTGCCTGCGCTTCTGCGTGTGCTTGCATTACATATCGAATTATTGATGCTCTGGAATGCCTGAATAGTCCTTGTACGCCCAAGCCCGTTCAATTCCCATGCAAGCATTGTGCCAATGTGTACCGTATACTGCATGGACTGGTGCTCAAAGCTGGATGGCCAAGCAGCGGTGAGAGCGATGCTGCCATAAGGTGCATCCCAGATTCCCAGCACCACATAGGACTGCATGAAGGCATTCCTGTGACTGCTGTGAGCTCCCTGGCTGACACCTTACCACACCTGTGACCCAAATAACCCATTCATTGCCATCCTTAACGGAGCCTAGGGCAGAGGCCTGGTCGCAATCCCGCTGACGAAGTAGTGGAGTCACATGCAATAGACTCGAGCGTCCGCCGACAGCCACTACCCACACGGCTACGTGCGCCACACCGCAGGGCGCAGGCAGCAGTGGTTTGCACGTGAGCAAAGGGTGATTGAGGTGTAGGGAGGTGGTGACTCGGTGTTACAGCCGTCGAGCCAAGAGTCTTTAGTCTTGGGCCAAGACTGAAGACTGCCACGGACGGGGCTGAGGAACAACAGCACCTTTATTCGCTTCAGGAGAACGAACTGAACTACATAAATCAGCAAGATGGACGAAAGTCAGCTCCACAGTCAATGTCCAAGCGTCTGCCACAGCAGCGTTCAGCATAACTCGAGCCAGACGGTCAGGAACAAAAGCATGAGGCGCCGCCGTTTTTGAATCGTCATGCACACGCATCGGTGACACACCACGCTGCACTCACTGCATGCCAGCCACCAGCATGCAGATAGAGCGTGCTGCCACTGCCATGCACACCTCAGCTCAGCTCAGCTCAGCTTTCAGCAGATAGACAAGTGTAGAGGTGATGAGCGGCTCTGCTGGACCTACCCGGGCACAGGCCACTCTGCCGCAGGCAAAACAAATCCACAAAGCCATGGAAAGGGGCGGGGCATATACACCACCACACACACATACACACCACGCACGCACCAAAGCACACACGCACGATCAGGGTGGTAGCCGCCAAGACAGTCCAGACACCTCGGCATGACCAGGCGTAATTCCTATCCACGCGCATATTCACACTGCACCACGGGAACACGTGACACACATTCACACAATCCGTCTAACAGCAGTCTGGGACACCGCAACAGCGATGCAGCTGCACGACAGGCAGAATCGAGGACAAAATGAATGCAATAGCTCGCGTTGTTCGCGGCATGGTTGATGGTCCGAAGTGTACACTCGCAAAAACTGAAATATACGGTGGTCATACCTGCAACACCGCACGCATATTGGGTGAGGACACTTGCATCCCACACAGCAGGGCCCAGCATGCAGCTACAGGCTCGGCCTGGGCAAGCGCTCATGTTCAACAAGCAGTCAGCACTCAGCAAGCAACAGGATACCACTGCAATCCCTATCCTTGTACGCGACCATGCCGCCTTTGTTACCATAACCAACCTGCCAGCGCAGCCCAACTCTGCATGCATACCGTGCGAGTCGGTGTGACAGGCGGGTAAAACACACTAGACGGCTACAGAACGCCCCAGCAGCGTGTACAGCAAGTAAACGCCCGCCTAACGTGATCATAACACAACAGCACTCAGCCATCAAGCCAAAAAGCCCGCCTTGCTAGCATTGCCATACATATGGCCACGGATAGGACCTCTGGGCGTGGTGGCGGCGGGAGCATAGCGAGCGTCTGACTGGCAGTGTGGCGATGGTTGCAGTGCTGGCAGTGGTGGAGTCAGCGCGCACACTCGCAAGCGCTCAACGTTTGGTCTGGTGTACACAATTCCCGGCATGGAACGAGGCGGAAGCTATCCAGCAAGCGCCTGATGAATTCCGAGTAGTAGACGAGTGAGAGGGAAAGAGGGGGAAGAAAGGGCTTGGGTTAACGAGCGCTGCGGTAGCCGTGGCATTTGAAGCAGCATATAGGCGGGAGAGCGAAAACGCATACGAGTTGATAATCGCACACATGCCTGAGTGGCTGGAGAAGATGTACATTTGAGAGTACAAGCGGCCACGACTGCCATCATGTGACAGTTAGTAAGCAGCGGTATGGCGCCACGCCATGTGGTGGCAGTGGCGGACCCGGGGATGAGCGTGAGGTGCAGGGAGTACACACTCCAACAGCTGCAAGGTGCGAAAGCAAAGCGTACCGATGTGAGAGCTGCCAGCCAGGGTGATGGCTGCAATTCGGAGAAGTAGTTGCAGATGCGCGCTCAGCGCTGCTGTACAGAACAAGACCGCATGAATCCGAGCATGAGACAGAAGCATGTGGAGGCGCAAAGAACGTTTGAAAACAACTGAAGGAAAGAATCGAATCACGTCCACTGGAAGTGGTATGTAACTCGTAGGGTTGGAGTTGGAGCTCCAACCCAAATTAGCGTATAGGCTATTAGGCGTTGGGGCTTAGCGAGCCTGTAGATCGCCGCGTGTTGAGTACATGTCATGCACTGCAAACTGGGCACACGTGTCCTGCGCTGCAAACTGGGCACTCGCTTATTGTTGAACATCTCCTCACAAGCTGTGGAGAGCGGCTTGCCAGTACCGGCTCATCCACGAATGTAAATCGGGTGTAAGCCTGGATGAATATAGGCCGGAGGGATCAGCACCAAGGGGCGCAGAGGAAGGCGGCTGTGGTGGGAAGCGCCACCGGGCGGGGGAGTGTGTGCATGCGCGCGTATTCGCTACGCGTGCGTTGGGAGGTGTGCAGAGCGCGACCTGCCATGTGGTCGACACAATGACAGCCCCGGTCACAATGCCAGCCCCTCCCGTTGCAAATAGCTACAGGCAGCGTTACCCCAGGTTGCTAAGCCATAAAAACAGACTCTGCAGAGTTCTCCTCGACCTCCTCCGAGTGCTGTACGCGGCTGGCGCTGATGCCTTTGCCGCAAATCCTGCTGGCTGCCACGAGCTCAGCAGGCGAGACGGATTCTGATCTACAGCTGCTTGCCACCGATGCTGAGGATGCCGCCTCGTCAGCATCACCGTCAGCCGCCCGCTCCTGCTTGCCCTCGGGCGTCCCAGTCAGGCTGCTACGGCCGCCGCTAGAGCATGAAATGGACACGTGTGAATACATCGGCCAGCGCTTGGTGGCCATGCTTGCGCAGCTGTAGCAGGCCATGTCAGCCTGGCCAGGCATCGACACCGCCACTGCAGCCGTGGCGTGTGCTCCGTGCAGCTCCGGAACCACCTCTGCGCCTGACGCGGCGCGCACGCTGCCCCTCGCTGCCTTGCGCGACGCTGTGACGGCGCGCACACGCCTGCGCTTCTGCTGCTGCTGTTCCTGCTGAGAGACCGACGCCTGCTGCTGGACAGCATCCGCCTCCTCCTGCTGTGAAGCCGCCTGCTGCTGCGCGGCAGCATACACGGGGTGCGCCAGAATCAGACGCTGCAGCTTGACGCGCATGCGCGGATGGCTGCAACTGTGGAAGACCGCCATGTCTCCCAGCGTCACGGACGACGCGGCGACGAGGTCGTCAATAGCGCTCAGGACGGGGTGACGCATCCTGGTTACGATCTGCGCCGCGCCGTTGACGGTGGCGCGCAGGCGGGTGAGGGAGGCGTGGAGGCGCTCCTCCACAGCCGAGGGGCCCTCAGCATAGCAATCGTCGACCATAGCTTCCACCTCTGCCAGGAGGTGTCGCACGCTGGACTGTAGGGCAGGCGCTGTCGCGCTGGTGCCAAGCACGCCGCTGGCGCCGCCAACTTGCGACGATGTGTGGCGGCTGCGCTTTGCTGAAGGATTTACACTTTCGCAGCTGTCGCTGCACATGTCCCACGTGCGCTTGCGGTGCCCGTCGTGTGCAGTGGCGCTCATGCGCTGTGTGAATGACAAAACAACCAACAGGTCCGCTGTGGTTGCGCACAAGCTGCCTGCGTTGCTGCCCTGCTTGGCCTGAACATTCAAGTACCACAAAGACGCACATGTATCAGCCTGAACTACTGAAGGCAGGCATACGCGTTTCGGACTTGAGTGGGCCGGAAACCAACTTTCGCATGGCCAGAGATTGACCCTGAGGTGGCTACTCTGCGACAAGCAGCATGAATCTCACCTGCTTGGCCAACCAGGACTGGAGCCAGGACAACACCTCTGCCTGAAGGGTCAAGGTGAGGGCAGGGAAAACAGAAGGGATAGGTGTTTGACAGGCTGATCAAAAGGCGTGCATGACAAAACGTACGCGACAGAATTGAGAGTGAAGACGCAAATCTCACCTTCACAAGGCAAAGCGCATTGCTCAGCCCCGCGGCGACCGTGGCCTGTCCAGATAGTCAAACGCAAGTCAATCAGCAACGATTGCTCAGAGTGCGAGACAGCGGGATAGGAGGCACTGAGGCACGTACGGTTTTAACAGGCTCGTGATAGTGCTCACCCTCAAAGGGCTCTGCTTCTGCCGCGAAAGCGTTGCCCTGACAGTTGCCGTCGCCTTGTGAACGGCATATGGAGTGCCGCCCTGAGCGCGAGCGGCGCAGAAATCGTCAATAATTTTCCTGGAAGACACACATAGTCCACATTACTTGTCAGTTGTCCTTTACCCACAACCAAGACTTAAGCGGTAAGGCGAAAGGCAGACAGCGAAACCATGTTGAGAACAGTAAGTCAGTAACGGGCGAAACTATACTGCTTCCAGGAACGTAGCCAGACACATGCTGGCTATGTAGAGCTTGGGCACTTGGAGAACGGGACCCTAGACAGCAACCGGATACAACTGGACGGCAAAACGTCTGCACTAAAGTGAGGATGGCCAAACCTCCAAAGCGGGTGCTCAGGCAACCAGGCAAGCACAGAAGGCAAGTATATAAACACCGATATAGCTGTGGCCGGGGCAGCATTCGCGCACGCTAACTGGAACCAAGCGCTCCACGAAACGCTCCACCCCCCAGCCAGAGCCATCGGCAGGACTGCTCAAGACCCCACCCGATGCCCGGCAGCGGACCTTAAGCACCCAGACACCGCAGAACTAAGCTTCAGGTTGCTGCTCACCCCAACCCCCGTTGGTCAGGAGGGGTTTGACCAAAGTCAGAGGCTACCCGCAACGGACCGTGTGCTATGACCCGAAGCTAGGAGGGAGAGAAAGTCACCTGGCAACCTTTGCCTGCAGTAGGTCCAGCTCAAGAGATGTCAGCTGAGCCATCCTCCTTCGCCTCGCTGCCGGGAAATCGTCCTTCGGCCGCTGTGTCGAAACGACCAATTTGTGTGAGTCAGATGTAGGCTCTTCACAGTCGGTCAAAAAGAAAATTGTGTGCAGAGTGGTATGGTTGGCTGAAAGTACTTCGTGCTGGTTAAAGCCTTGTTGAGGGGCCCCATATATCAGTACGCCTCACAGTACTGTACAGCGGCGGTACGCTGTGGGCGCACACAACGCAGACGTGCAAGATATGTTAGCATGCTCCTGGTGGTAAATGTTGTCTGGGGGCTTTCCTAAAATAACTGGCAAGCGGCAGAGCATGGACGCAGCTGCCCCAAATCCACCCAAGTCGTTTGGCCTTTGTACCGGCGTTGGTGTGCGAGAGTGCACGCCGCGCGAGTCTCGTCATTAAGCTTACTTAACCATAAAGGCTTGCTTGTGAAAGGCCGCTGCCAGGTACAGCAAGCGCGCACGATTGCACGCCTCACGAGTCTCGTCATCCCGTAGACGGTCTATCTCGCAAACTGCCTCGCTTGCTTGCTCGACATGTATGTGTGAGTGCAGTGCACTGCCAAGAGTGAATGCATGGCGTGCAGCAAGTACCTGTCTGCGATTACCCTGGTCTCAGACTGTATATGCCTTTCGCAATTACCTTCGCAGTACGCGCAGTACCGCAGGCGGTGCCGGCCGTTGCGCTGGCGGATCGATGGTACCGCCTCTCACTGCCCACCTTGCTGCAATTCGTCCCTCAGAGGCAATCAAACAGCCAGCCTTGACAGAGCCCTGCACGGTCGTCGGTGCACGCAGCAGTAAATGCAGGACACTCAGTCCCTGCTGCGGAGGCAACGCGTATGCACGCGCGCATATGCATGCTGGCGCAAGCGTGGGTGGGCGCCATGCAAATCAGCATGTTGATGGAGGCGAGTGACTGGGTGTCGGGAATGCAGCGGCGGCCCGCTCCCTTGGCTTACTCAATCAACACACTTCTTCTCGTTTGCAAGCTTTGTGGTCTTCGCAACATACGCTTGCTACAGCACGCACTGGAGCATGAGCATATGCAGGTGCTGACTGGCCGCACCGGCACTGCACCTGGCTGTGCTGCTGGCTTGCTAACACACTTGGCGAAGAGGTGGTTACACACGCACCGAAATGCATGCGGGTGCAATGTCAGTAGCAGCATCCAATTGCTCATGAATGGGTTTGCGCGAGTGTCCTTGTCCTCAAGGGCTGCGCTCAGCATGCCATACCGACGGTGCATAGGCACATACGTCGTCCCGTGACTCATAGGATGAAATAAAGCCGCAATAAATGCAAAGATGAATGCGCGATAGATGGAATCAGCGTGTGTACATAGCGGGGTGTGGAAGGAGGCATGCATGCTTCATGGCGCCGCCTTGCATGTGAGGTGCATGTCGTCCACGGTTTGCGTTTGGCTCATGAGCGGTGGTTGTGGCACGCATGCGGTGCGCCCTGTCCGGATGTTTGAATACGGAAATATACGTGTGCAATGTATGTATTGGCTATACCTGCAGTAGGCGATCGCTTCATATCAGAATGTTTGACGGTACGTGTCGCATGTATTCTGCTCGGTCCATGGCACCTAACGGCGCTAGCTAGCCGCCCTCACCCCGCCACCGCACCGAGGAGTACTGCCATGCGGCAGGCAGCGTTCATGAATCATGTAGGAGGGTGAGAGGAAGGCTTGCTTGCATGGGTGTACGTTCATCAGCCAGCCAGCAGCGCTCAAAATGCGCATGCGCGCCCAGCTAGCTTTAGCGATGCTAGTTGCATCCCTCGCTGCCGCTGTTGGCAAAGACCTGCGTCCAGTAGGGTCCGTTGCTGTCGGCGCGTCCGGCCCCCATGTGGCGGTAGGCTGGGTTGAGGATGTTGGTGCGGTGGCCCGGGCTGTTCATCCAAGACCCAAACACTGCGTTGACGTCGGGCTGGTTGTATGCCACGTTCTCCGCCACTGCAGACCAGGAGTAGGGGCCGCCCGGGCTGTCCAGGCACTTGCCGTTGTTCCAGGGCAGCGTGCCGGTCACAATGTAGTACACGCCAGTGGGCGGTGCATACAGTTGGCCTGCAGTCAGGGAAGGCAGCAGCGCCGTGGCAGCGCAAAGACGGCAACATGCAGTCAGTCCGGTGCAACAAGCAGAACGAGCAGACCCAGCAGCAACTGCGGCCCAGAGCACATCACAAACAGCCA
>BDDA01000308.1:98458-119799 GCA_001662385.1 Chlamydomonas asymmetrica | reverse complement strand
GTCCCGCTTGCTGTCGCGCCCACGTCCTTGACCTCCTTGCTGTCCTTGCCGTCCTTCCCCCCCTGCTCCGAGACCACAGCGGAAGCTGTGCCAGCTGACAGGGATGCTGCTGACGAGGACGACACACCGCCGCTGTTGCTGTCCTTGTTGTCCCTACTCCCGTCCTTGGAGCCGTTGTCCTTGCTGTTGTCCTTTTGGTGTGCACTGGTTGACGGCACCGAAACCACCACCGTATCGAGGGGTGATGCCGCATCAAGCGCAGCGCCGTCGTGCAGGCCAAGGTATTGCGCAGTCGCGGCCACGGCAGCCGCGTTCGGCAGCGCGCCGGCCGTCGTGCCGACCGAGCAGAAACCGCCTGCCGCTTGCAAGCTGGCCGCTGCAGAGGCCTCCTTCGGCAGGCCCTGTGCGGCGCCGGGGGCCGAGGCCTGGCCTGCAGACGCAGGTTGGGACGCTCCGCCGCTGCTGCCGCCGGCGATGGCACCGCCGGACTGCTGCGTTGAAGATGATCCTGGCGCGGCGGCCGTGGTGCCGCCTACTGCCGTAACGGGCCCGGTGGCGGTACTTGACGTTGTGATTGGCACGCTGCCGGCCGGGCTGCTCGAGCGGAAAGGCCAGAAGCCAATGGAAGAAAGCCATGAAGCAGAGGGCTGGGTCAGCGTCGACGCGCCAGCGGCGCCAGCCTGCGCTTGCCCAGCAGAGCTCGCGCTTGCGGTGCCGCTGCCTGACCCTGTATTGGAGCTGCTGGCATTGCCGCTGGTGGGTGCGGCGACCGGCTGCAATGACGACGATGCAGATGTCGTCGGCAGCGCGGTGGTGGTGGTGATTGGCACGGGCACGGGCGCGGGTGCTGCGTCGTACAGCTCGTTGAGTTGGTCAAAGTACTTGCGCGCAGTGACGAGCGTGCCGTAGCGGTTGACACGTGCCACCAGGTGCGGCGGCTCCTGCCTCCCGCTGGCGATCACTGCATCTTGCACCTGCACGGCACAAAGGCATACAAAGCCAACGGATTTGGCATTGCTTAACATCGCATCACCATACATATCTGGAGCCTGGTGTCATGGAAACTGGACTGTCTACACGTCATCCTTACTCGCCTACCTTGGCCTTTATAGGGCCTCAAGCCAAGCACACAAGGCACTTGTTTGCACAAACAGGCCCAAACAGCATATCAGCCCACACGTTGCCCCCGGCATTCCCAAGTACTTGTCTCCCTGACTGTCATTCAGCAATCCATTCGATGAGGCAGGTACGGTAAGTTGGCGGTTTGTGCAGGCGGGCACACCGTACGCGCCTGCAGCAGCCACGACATGACGAGCGCGTCGGCCTCCCGCCACTCCCCGCTGTGGCTCGGCAGCGTCCACATGCGCTCGTCGCTCAGCGGCGGCCGCAACACCACCGCGTCCGCGATCTTGATGCCGGCATCCTGCACAACACACGACCATCACACGCGCAGCCACACAGGCGTGTGCATGCCGTCGGCATGACTTGGGTGCAACAATACTGCGACGCGCGTTTTGAAGCGCGCACGCGCTGGCTACTGGAATGCATTGTGCAATACGCATGTTGCACACCTCATGCATTGCGGGCCTTCACAGTGGAAATGATTGATTCGAGCGGGTCGGTCTGTTACCATCACCACAGCCTGCTGGGTTATTGTCCACCGCGGCCCCCTGACGCCCCTTCCCGGTTCCCACCCACCAAGCCAGGGCATGTTGTTAAACGTCATGTTATGTTACATCAGGAGCGTGTTGGCCGAGCAGCCCATGCTCCCCCCCGATGGGGACCAGGCGAGCAGAAGAGGTTCACCAAGCTGCGCACATGGTGTGCGAGCGGGCCACAAGGGCTTTGTGCAGCACATCAACATCACGCAGAGTTGCGTGAAGCACTTAATAAAGTAACTAGCAACCATGAAGGTAACTAGCAACCATGTATCCATCTCAGTGATCAACATCCACTGCAACACAGCATCTGCTTCATCGCGCTCAGTGTCAAACGTGACGTTGGGAATGACGTTGTGGTATTCGGCCCTTAGCTCAGAGTAGTGCGGGCGTCCAAGCGCCACGCGCAACTCATCATGCAGTGGGTGTGATCCAGCAGGAAAATGCGGTGCACACTTCAGACACGCACGGCGGTGCCTTGGCCCATGCGACTGGATCAAGCGTCCATGAATCCATGATATGCATCTTAAGGTGATTCCAGCAACCCAGGCGAAATCGTAGCAGGGTCGTGTGTTGACGTGCGGGGAGGTGCATCGACAAGTGAGGGTGTCTGCCCTCAGCCGGGGAACGCAATCCCACCCACCTCGAGAATGCACAGTACCTGAGGTAGAACTTAACGCGTCGCAATGCAGTGAGATCGGCCGACGCTCGCTAAGGGCTAGCGTGATGCGGTCTCTCCAAATGGTACGTGGATTGTCAGTGCGTGATGCTGTGTTGGTGCGTGTAAGGCCACGCTGTATTCTTCATCCACCATGCCAACATCCGCAAGAAAGCGACACACTGTGTGTGACCAGCATGTGGTGTCGCGAGCAGGTGCCATACGCTCTATAGACCTGAGTAAGCAACCGGGCCTGGCACTATCAGAAGGTGTCCGCACACCCCATTCCAGAAGCGCAGAATGCAGGCAACCCAATGGACTTGCAAGCTGCCATACCATGCATGCCAGGCAGCTAGGTCCACCTAGTCAACCAGCTTGAATACTGCCCCAACACGTCCTCACGCAACCGGCGTTTGTCTTGGTGTGGCACGGCGTAGCCAGTGACCTGTGCCAGCTGGTCATGCAGCTTGCCAACTTGGTCCTTGTTCATGTCGCCCTGGAGCCCCGCTACGTGTATCCAGTCTGGCACCGCGGCGTGTTGATATTCTGGAGGGTACAACACAATGTTGGGGTTCAGCAAAGCTGCGGCTCCGCTGAAGGACGAGCGGCTCATCACCAGGACGTCTGCTGTTGCAAACTGCTCTATTGTCCAAACAACATCCATGTCTGCCAAGAAAATGGAGTTTGGCAAGTTACGAAGCTCTTTGTAGTTGAAGCCTTCGGAGGTCTTGGCAGGTTCCTCTACATGAAACTCAACAGTGTAAGCCGCGCCTGCTCGCTCCAGCCATTCGGTCACACTCCGCACCACCTGGGCGTAATACTTATCCGGTAGCAACCTGTTAGCAAGCTTATTTTGCAGCACGTCCCCACGGCGGACGTGCACCGCCACGCGTATCAGCCTGCGCCGCGCTAGCGCTGGCCGTGGCAGTGCTGAGTTGTGCCGCAGGAGGTTGTAGATGCTGGGGTGAGCGTCTGTGATTTTGTATGGTAGCAGGACCTTCACCAAGGTTAGCTTTCCCGGCGTGTAGTTGGCTGCAATAGCCTCAAGCGTCCCGCTATCAAGCCTTTCTATCGTGACCGTTGCCCCAACAGGCATGTCACGCCGAGGGTTGTTGACTTCATCAGCAGGCTGGACATCGAGGACAGCCCGAAGGAATGCGTTGACCCTCTTGGTCAATACAACACTGTTAGGGGAACCATGTGAGAGGTGGCTGATGCTCTTTATATCTGTGTGCAGATATTGGATACCAGTCGCCTTGGCTGCGCAGTAAATAGCCAGCACACGTTGAACCTGTGCGCCTGCACCATCTAGCCAACTGTCCGGCTTGTACGTCAGCGCAAGGTGAGTGGACACTGGCTCGGAGAATACTGGCAGCTTCACTGGTACATCATCGTGAGCAGATGATGTCGTCATCAGCTGAGCGAGGCACACCACCGCCAGGTTCAAGAAGTGCAATGGGTGCATCATTGAACTGCTCATTGAAGTGCTGGCAGTGACCGCGTGAGTTGGTAGTATGCACCTCAGAGAACGTCCTCGCTCGCTCAACACTCTCACGACAATGCAAGTCGCAGTTGGCGAATATCGTCAGAATTCACATTTCACATTGTATCAAGACGCTAGATTCAGCAGTGGTAACAGGCGAAAACAATCATGCCATGCCCACCCTTTTGCGCTTCAACAAGTCGAGGAGACATAAACATGTTTATTGCCCCTGACTGCCTTGCCTTGGTGCGCGCACCCTTGTCCTCGGGGTATGCACGAGATCCTGGCTGCTGCCTTGCTTGTCTTCAAAGCATTGACTGGAAGGGGGCGGCACGCGATAGCCCTTAAGCGCACCATGCATCTACAGTTAATCCGCCCGGACTTGCGCCCTTCTACCTCAGCGTCCACCCTGAGATTCGCTAGCAGGCTGGGCCTGCTGTAGCGCTAGTAGCGCACCCAGGGTTCAAGCAACGTCCTCAGCTGGATCAGCCAGCGTCACTTCTGCGCAGCAACCAACTCGCCAACCCAGCTGCATCTGCTGCCAAGCAAGAGGTAACTGCTCGCCCCATGAGCTACGCCTCCGTTGGCCGCCACCACACCACCTTTATGGAAGATGCCTCAACAGTGAGTACACAAACATGTTGTGCTGAGTGCGCGACGCCGGCGGAAACCGCATTGTGCAGAGGCTCTCAAGCCCTGACCTAGATACGTTGCTCCAAAATGGGGGGCGCGTTGTTGCTGTTGCGATTGTTGCTGCATTACGACGTGCCAGCCAGAGGCCCTGGGCCCGTGTTCCCTCTCTCACACTCAGAGAGGTAACATGAAGGCTGTTACGACAAGCGTGCAACGTGAGCGGCTGCACGCCAGATGCTCCCTCCTCTCACAGCCCATCGCCCGCAAGTCCGCAACATCATTCAATACACAAGCGCTGCTGGTTGCAGCCTACTACAGCGCACCAGCCGCAGAGCGCACCTGCAGCGCGCGGGTGGTGAGGAGGCGCGGGCTCTCCACGTAGCGCAGGCGAATGGGCCCCCAGCTGCCCGGCAGGTTGTCGGTGACCTCCGGCAGCAGGAACGTCACCTGGCTGCCGTCGGGGGCCATCTCCGCAAATGCGCATGCCACGTCCTGCGCGCAGCACGTGTGCATGCGACGTATGATAATTGTGCAACTATGCGTGCATGTGACCAAGCGCTTGGGTGTTGATTAGCTGGTTGCAGTTGAACCCAATGTGACTAGGTCCCGATTGAATCCGGGATTGACCTCAGACGGGTGTGGTGCATGCCACCTCTACAGCCAAAGCCATCACATCATCAACAAGTGCAGACCGATTGCAACTGCGCACACCACACAGGACTGAACGCCAAGGCCGTCTCGCTCCCCTGGCCCCTGGCCCCTGCACCTTCGCCCCCCCCCCTCCGCCCACAACCACACACACACACACACACAGACTCCCCCCCTTTCAGGCGCCACACCGGCACGTCCTGCGCGGTGTAGCCCGCCACGATTACGCGCTTGGCGGGCGCGTTGTACCCGGCGGAGCGCTGCAGCCGCTCCTCCGCGGCCTGCGCGGCGGCCCGGAACACCTCCTCGGCCTCCGCGGAGGGCTGCGGGTTGGCTGCGGCACGCACACACGCACGCGGGGGCAAACGATGCTGCTGTGAGATAGCCTGGCAGTTGTGATTCAGGCAAAGCGTGGATACGAATGGGCAAGGCATGGGCATGGGTATGGGCATGCCATGGCACTTCCATGGAGTTCTGGAGCACAATGAGGGGTGGTGAGGTGCGAGAAGGGTACGGTCAGTCATCGCCGCACCTGCGCCTATATGCGGTGAAGGTCCGTTGCCCCCTTGCATACGTGTGTGGAACTCTGGCCCTCATGCATCTTACGGCAATTGTTTGAACCTCAGATGTGTTACGCTTGAAAGCTTTTAGCTGAGGCCTGACACGCCCCTCTAGATGAGGACTGATAACGCCCGCAGACGTGAGTCAAGCAACAATAAGCCTACACCAAACGCCATGTGCAGAAACACGGGAAAACACCGGCTCACCCTCTGCGCTGATGAGAACGAGCTTGTCTGCTGGGCCCATCACCAGGTGGCTAATGTTTTCAAATACCGGCTGGCAGTTGCGGATGAGGCCCAGTACCACCGCGTTGTGGTAACACCGCCGCAGCTCGTCAAACGTACGCCCCTGCATGAGCGTGGCGCATGCAAACATTGCCCAGTCATATTTACGGTCGCAACAATATCACACAGAGCGGTACCTCAGCCCAGCGCTTGGTCGCATGCCAACACCCGACGCACGTCGAAGCAGGAACATTATTTTTGCCTATGTGGGCCGTGAACAGTACAGGCAATACTCGTGAAAGATAAGTGAAAGCGAGCACAGTCCCCCGCGTTGTGTTAGCTTGCTAAGTGTGTGGTTGAAACCCGCCCTGATGCCCACGTACCACGAGCTGATCGGGCATGCTGGTCACGCGCAGGTTACAAGAGGTCTTGCCGTGCTGCAGCAGGCCGTTCCATATGCGCAACAGGCCAGGCTGCACGGCCGCCAGGCTCATGAACCTGCGTAAGCACAGGAGGGAAGCCGGCACGCAGTGCACGTAAAGTAGTGTTGAGGGGTCAACGGCACGTCATGCATCAGCACGGGCGCACGACAGATGTGTTACTGATACCGTATGCCGGCATGTCGGCCGGGCCAAAGCAATAAACTAGGCTTTCACATGCATCAAACGAATGGATGCTGGTTGTCAGGTGGTTTCAGACAGTCTGACCGGGCTTGCTGACCAGCACAACGGATGAGACACTCTGCATCGGGTGCCCAGGCTGCAAGCCGTGCCAATTCACCATTACTGATGCTGTGGACGTCCACTGCAACCACCCAAGTCGCCTCCCAAGCGTACCCACCGGTCGATGAACGAGTTGTCTGACAGCGCCAGCACCTTCATGCGCATGCTGGCGCCACCGCTGGGCCCCGGCGCGGGCGCAAACTGCGTGCGTGCAAAGCTCTGCACTGGGTCGGCCTCCGGGGGCACCTCGTCCGGCATCTGCACCAGCACCACCTGGCCGGCGGTTGCACCTGCGCGCAGCATGCAACACGCAACTCTGAAGTCCTAACAAACATCCACAACTCCACAGCTTCGCAGTCTAACATCCATTTTCAAGCGCTATAGGTCCATGATGGGGCACTGTGGGTGTGCAGCAGGCTGCAGCGCTGTCCGGCTGTGCCTCCCTCCGCATCGCCCCTCGCCCGGCCCACTCTGACTTACCGACAGTTGAGAGCGCCATTGCGGTGGCGGACTTGACGGCCTCCGCGGCGCTGTGGCTGCTGGCGCCCTGCAGCCCAGCACAGCACACGCGAGCAGCACCAGGCGGCGGCGTTGCTGCGGGGACACACGGTGGCGGCTGTGTGTCGCACCTGCCGCTGTTCATGTGAGCACGAAGGAAAAGCCCCTCGCATTCTGTGAATTACCAGTAATGCGCGCCATGCAGTACCGGTACTCGTCACTGCATCAGTGACACAGTAATCCTGGGCTCGCTTCAGTGGGGTATCAACTCTCATTACAAAGACCGTGTCGCCCTCAGCTAGAAAGCTCCGCATCTCAAAGCCTGCATCCCCTGACGTCCACTGTCTGCTACATGGGGCACTTGCACCAACACCAGGCAGGGCTAGGTGCACTTGCGGTGCCCACACAGCTTTGGCGAACGCAACCACGTAACGATCACACTCGCTGTATCTCTCGCTACCTGTGGGTGCAGCAGCAGCACGGTGTGCGCCTTGTCAGCAGAGACAGTCTTGAGGTCCCGTGTCAGGGCGGGGTTGCCGCTACGCGTGATCACATCCAAGTCGAACCTGGGCGTATGGGGGATACAAGCAGGTGGCAAAATCGGTAGGGCGCCAAGGACACGCTTGCGCCACAGGGCATACCAGCAGGAGGAACAAGTGTGAGGTTGCCAACGACCATCGATCACAATTCACAGCTTACGAGCTGCTCATGCAGATTGCCATGCTCAGGGCGTGTTCAAGGGCGAGGCAAGCGTGCAGGCGAATCGTGCCGTGCGCCCTGGGCAAACCCGCACTGGCCGCTGTGCTGAAGGGCACGGCGTTCACAGCTCCCCTGCAGGCTGATTCCCTGCACCGCCGCTTACCCGTGGAGCCGCTCCGCAATTTCATTGTCCATGAGGTTCTTCGGACGGTCTGCGTTCAACGGTAGCAGCAAGGAGGATGTTGGGACTGGGAGCTTGGCCTGAGGCCCTTGGAAGGGTAACGCAGCGGGGGCCATGCGGGATGAACAGTGCCACATGGTGCTGTACAGTGTTCACATGTGGATGCGTCAGGTGGGCTTGTGAGGTGAGGCCAACATGCAACCGGCTCTTTGCCTTTGCCAACGGTTGGAGCTTGCACCAAGTGCACCGCGGCCAATCCTGGGATGCCATGTTGCAACCACTGCAGTACGTGACATGTAGACGATGCAGGACAGGACGCTGATGCGGGGACCCCAGCATGTGCAGTCGCTCGCACCTGCCATGATGACGATACGCCTGCGAGCAAGGCCATGACATGCAGCAGCAACAGCAGAGCAGCACAGGTGCATCAGGCTTGGTGCAGGGCAGCCAACCACGCCATACAAATGATATGACATTGCACCATGCCGCATCTGTTCTGAAGCAACGTACAACGCCACACAAGGTCAAACACCAAAATATGCTGAAATGCGAGGATGCAGGCGTTGCCAACTGTGGCGCACATTGTCCGGAGCCTGTCCAGCAGGTGACTGGAAGGTTGCGGTGGGGCCCCAACATCGGTACGCTGCCTCGTTGCTGACGCTGACTCTGGAGTCACAGATGCCTGCGTGGCCACTGCTGCTCGTGCTGATCTAGTCATTCCGCACAGCAGCAGCCACCAGCTATCCCACAGCGTCCCAATTGAACGGTCAAGCAGGCGCTCACTTGTTGTAGAAGGTGGCCTCGCCCTCCCGCCTCGCCGCCGCAAACTGCCTCAGCAGCGGAATGGTGAGGTGGTTCCAGTGCAGCATCACCACGTGGTCGGCGGTGTGCACGGGGAAGGTGCCCTCCTTGATGGACCTGCGGCGCCAGTCGGCGTGCCCCCGGCGTGCACCCGCATGTGATATACTCGTATACATCTTAGTGCACGTGCCTAGCGTGTGAAATTTGATGTGAGTTCAACCCTTCAAGAGACAAGCAGTCAGCGTGCTTTTGGCTGCATGGGCCATTGACTTGGGTACAGGGAAACTTGATCTGCCGCATTGAGGAACGCCATGTATGGACGGACGTGTGATGCAACGCTCACATCTCTACGGCCGGTACCACGCTGGCGTGCACTGCAGCACGTGAGGAGTTGTCATCCTGGTGCCGACGGTTTGAGCCTTGTAAGGGACGGCATGCATGCATGCCATTCAGGCGTGCGCATGCTCACCTGAACGTGCCCTTCACATCGTCGCTGACGATACCCAAAAACACAGCAAAGGTGAAGAGACCGGTGAAGAAGGCTATGTTGACCACCACAAACGATGGCACGTTCTCCTCACGCACCTGTGAGCAGAGAGAGAGGGAGTGCCACGCACGAACACATGCATTATCGCACGCATGCACACATATGGGCACGACCATGATCAGCACGCACCCTCAGGTCTGAATGCACTGCAGTGAGATGCGGGAGGGTGACCACACGGCTGCGTCAAGCGTGGATCACGGTGCAGCATGTCATCCCTGCCCTGTTGCCCAGCCGTGCATTCCATCCCACGCCCCAGTGAGCAAGCCCGCTCCTGTAAGCATCGTCCCATTCCACAAGCGGACGCCGCCGTCGCGATGTGGGTCATTGCAGGCTACCTCCACCTCTCACCCACGCACCCACCATGTTGGTTCCCGGCATGCGGTTGAGGATGCAGTGGATCTTGAGCATGGCGTCTCTGATTGACTTGCTGCCGCCCGTTAGGTAGTAGCACGTCCCGAACAGCAGCACCAGCGGCACGGATGACATCAGCACGCCCACGATCTTGATCACCAGGCTCGAGTAGCTCCTGTTCGTGTGTTAGCGAGAGATCGCAGCCATGAAGCGGTGTACCGTAATGTGAGAGGCGTGTGAGCATTTCCTCGCATGTGCGCGCGCATGCAAATAGTTTCTACAGCAATCCAGGTTTCGGATTTAGCCTGCATTTTGCCACTTGCACAGGCTTGTTTGCATGCATACGCATGTATATCTCACGGCGTGTGTGCCCTGTGCACGCATGTGAGTGCATGCACGCGCGCGAGGGCGGTGTGCGGGGGCGGTATGCGGGGCAGGCATATGGCCACACATGCGAGCCATTGCGATCGCTTCTGCGTTTGCAACGGACCCTATGTCATGCGTCAAGGCAAGCGACGCAGCGGAGAAACCATGCGTGGCAAATCAATCATTTATCATCCACGGGCAGAGGTCCAGGGCAGGACCCACATCGGAGGCAGGATGTTGCGCATCAGGAACCTCTAAAGATTAAATGCAGCTCGAGAGCGCTCACGTACACCCGCTCTGGCCGAGCAGGAGGGGGCCTGAAACGCAAGCGCAGGTGGGTGTACGACCAGTGCCTGGCTGTCGTTCAAGTACCGGTATGTGCACAGTTCCGTGCATGCCTTTCATGCCTGTCACAGCCCCCTGGTGCTCACCATTTCTGGAAGGCCCAGGAGAGCCACTCGAGCGCCATCTCGCTCCACGCCTGCATCGTCGCCTTCAGCCCCCCGCTGTACTCGTCTTGCACCAAGATCGCATCAAGGTGGACGTACAGCTTGCGTGTGAGCTCCGCGAGAGTGCGCTTCGCCTGGGGGCCCTCGGCAGCTATGTTGGCTGCTTCAGCGGCAGCCGTGGCTTCAGCAGCGCTCGCCGCTGCGGCAGCCTCGGCAGCAACGGCAAGACCTGGCTCCACGAGCGCCTGGTGCCACGCGAAGGCCGCAAGGCTGAACAGCACCGCCAAGGAAGAGAGGGTGATGATACAGATTGTGCCCTCGTGGGTGTTGGCCCATTTTCGAAAGCACGCATAGTGCTTACGTACTTTCCTAGCAGTTCGATTCGCCCGCGCTAGTGCGCGTTGCGCTAACTGCACACGGCCAGCAGGGGACAGCACTGCGGTAGATACGCTCCAAAGCTGCGTCGCACGAGCTTGAAGCCGCACAGCCAACACCCGGAGCAAAGCCACGGTCCGCTGCCACATGTCGAAAAAACGAGCGAGCGGCATGGTGCTTCGTGCGACCACCAGCGCTGTAGTGGTAACAGGGCTGGAAGTAGCAACCACATCATATGTCTCGGAGGTGAAGGGCTGATTGTCATTGACGACAGGCTTGCCACGGGACCTGCTGAGCGCTTGCAAGGTTCCAAGCAGCGGTACCATCGGTCGACGCGTTCCAACGCTGTTCGTACCCACTTTCATTGGCACCTGTGTGCCACTTGCGTTGACAGTGTGTGGCACGGTGTCGCTTGCCTTCTTGTCGCCGTTGTGGCTGTCTGCTTTGAGGCCACTCTTTTGTTTCTCTGCAGCCTTGGAGGTAGTCGGTGGTTGCAACATGGCGACCGGAATGGAATCACCGACCCATCCTGAGTCTCCAGTCTGCCATGGCTGCAGTTGTTCAGGCAGGGAGTCCATAGACACATCAGTGGACCACAAGGTAGTCAACGCATTGTCTCGTGCGGCGAACGAATACAAAAATCCACCATCCTTGGTCTGTTTGACTGTGACCCCGTGTTGCACTGAAGGGGCCTCCTTTTGGCTGCCAAGCAGGGACTGCAGCACAGGAAACATGACCCCAGCGCTGCTTCCATGGCGCTCGTCCTTGGCCTCCTCGGATGGGGACTCTCCCCACTGCAGGTCAGCGTCCGTTAACGAGCGCAAAGCGGGTGGATTGCGGTCCTCTATTAGCTCGCCCTCCTTGTTCTGAATTTGCCTTCCATCAAGCCCAGCAGGTTCGTGGTCTGCTGGCGGGTTAGGCTGCTCAGCCAGCACTGTTGGTGCCCCTCCGTCCTTGTTGCGAGCTGCAAGCGGCGACCCACACTCCAGCAGTCTCGGCTTCAACGTTCCAAACCACAGCCCATGGCTCAAGCTGGGCTGCTGTGCTTTGCGCCTCCAAGGGCGTGTACCAACAGGCACGGCGCCGGGGAGCTGGGGATTCAGCGGTGCTGATACCATTCTGCAGCACAAACGCTGTTGAACACATGTAGACCACTACCTACATGTCCGCAAGGGTACGGCAAGCCAAGAAGTTCACAGAAGTTTTGGAGTCAAAGAGGCAGTTAGCGGGCCAAAGGGAAGAGTGTGCGGAGAAGCATGTACGGAGCTAAGCGACAGTAAAGAGGCACAGGACACAGTAAGAGGATACAAGAGGTGAGTACTGAGTGTAGCATGTACTTTCTCATCGAGTGTGTTCCCTCGACTTTGCATTTTTGCACGTCAGGTTGCGAATCGCCCGCAGGATACTAGGTGTGAAGCATATTGTTGAACCCCTCGAGGTAACCTTTCACAATTGACATACATGGCTGGCTTATGACTTGTATGGCGCGGGTAGTGGTCGGGCCAGAACGGGCAACTGAACGGAGTGCAAGCGTGTGGTGGCGGTGCGGCCAGTGCACCTTTGTGATAGGGGTGTGGCGGTAAACAGTAATGGAAGTCACCGGAAGAAAACGTTTTTAACCGGTGCCAGACAGCTGAGTGTGAAGACGTTTTATTAGGCGGAACACGATGGACGACGGTGCGCGGCGACCACTTCGAGCTACCAAAGCTCGAGCGCAGTCGCAGGAGCTTCATGCGAAGCGCCTGAATATGGTCAGTTCCAACTGCACATTTTTGGCACGTGCCTAGTCTCTGGAAGTGCTATCACGAACACGCCCATGCTAAGCACGCTGAGGGATGTGCTTTTCCCGCCATGCGACAGGGCCCGGCCGAAGCTGCAACCGTTTCACCAACAGTAGCTGACCAGGGCCCTGGGACTAAAGGAGCACAGCGGCTGGGAAGCTTGAAGGACTCTGTGTCCCCCAGCCTGTGCCCGCTCCTTGCTGGCGGGCGTTCGGCGGTGGAAGCACGTGCTGCAAACGCAACGCCGGCCAACGACAAACAGCTCAGCCGACCTCAACGAAATAGCTCCAAACCTGTAAAACTGTCAGCCAGTGTCAAGCCCGTCAGGGGTCGCAACACGCGCGTCCCCGCCCCCTCGTCTGCTGGGGTCGTCGCCAACAGTGGCGATCAAGAGGGTTTAAGCAGCAGCGAGAGCAGTGAGCGCGACAACAACTCTGGCTCTGACTCAGATTTTGTTGAAGAGGACAGTGATATGGAGGCGGTTGACGCCAGCAAGCAAGATGCAGGGCTTGAAGGCAACCGCAGAACTGAGGTAGGGCTGGGTGTCTGCGCCAGGCCGGCAACAACGCGGCTCGCTCAGCACTTACACAGCACGCCGGCCACCATGTATGCATGTGCCCATGTATGTGCCCACGACCACCCTGTGTATACCAGTGCAGCTCCATGAGCAGTATGCCAGACAGGAACACCAGCCCGCATACTCCCATCATGATACGTGCAAGCGCTACATTGCCATGCATTTGTGAATACTGGACATTATTGCTGCTCATTTGCCGATCGCATGCAACAGCCGCCTGCTTTTTGGTGCTGATGATGGCAATTTGCAACCTCTTGCTCCCCGCAGGGCCATGACCCAAATGACAACGACGTGATGCTGGTTGACTCAGATGATGATGCATTCGTTGAGGTGAAGCCTAAAGCGAACTCCAAGGGTCGTACCAAGGAGGCAGGCAGAAGCGCGCGGCAGCGGAAGCCGCCCCCAGCCGCGGCTCGCGCTGCCGGCAAGGCCATCGCTGACGGCCGTGCCAAGGCCAACACGGATGCGGAGGCAGCAGACGATCAGGATGCGTTTGCGGTATCATCTGATGACAGCAGCAGCAGCAGTGATGAAGAGGAGGGCAATGACGGTACGGACGATGGTATGACTGCCGCAAGCTGGAGGGGGCTCACCTTGCTTGAGTGATGGTCTTTGGTCAATCATACATCCATCCAGTGCGGGATCAGCATTATGCATGGCAGACACCTTCATAATTATGATGCCTACCATGGTGATTTAGGTGGCATGAGCATCCACAGCAGTTGTTGCCTTCACTTGCACGTGCCGAATCGATGCTCAGTGCTTGTCAGGTTGTTGCCCCTTCACCTTGATAGGTACGAAAACCGACAGGTTGCTTTCCTCCATTGACCCTGGTGCATGCACTCTGCTGCCGTGTGTGTTGCAGGACCTGATGCAGGCCCCTCAAAGCGCCGCAAACCAGCCGCTGAAGCCAAGGCCAAGACCACAACGCAGCCGGGTGCCAAGGCGAAGCGCGGCCGTAATGCAGCAGGCAGCAAAGCAGCCGCCACCGCTGCTGCCCACGACAAGAACAAGCTGGATGAGGATGAGGACGAGGTTGTGGTGCTCAGTGATTCGGACTCTGACGGCGACAGTGATGTCATCATCACTGGCGAAACGCCCGGCAAAGCAGCAGCGGCTGAGGTGGAGGCTGACAAAGCCAATGGAAAGGGCAAAGCCAAGGCAAAGGGCAGGCGTAAGGGTGCTGCAGCAGGGGATGGGGACGAACCAGCTCCCGGAAGTGGAGCAGGGGGCCGCGGCGGTGGCCGGCGTGGTGGTGGTGGTGGGCGGGGTGGCGGCGGGCGGGGCCGTGGACAGCGCAACCGCAATGAGCGAGACACAGACCACCCCTGGGGCTCATTTGATGATGTGGAGGTGAGAGTACAACGCTTCAGACAAGCCTGGTGACACCATGCGCTCGAGTTGCAGTTCCAGTGTGAATGATGCCCTTCATCTGCCTGGGAAGCAGGCAGTGTTGGCAGTGTTAGTGGCTGCAGTGACAATGTGGTGCTTGCGTGCAGCTTGATTGCAATGTAGCCAATGTCTCAGCAAAACGCAGGTGCACTTTGCAACCTGACGTGCGTGCAGGGCCTGGTATGGCTTCACGTCTGCACTTGACGTGCCGCACCAGCGCGACGATGCTGTGACAGTGTTACACCGAACCGTACGTGCACATATGACCCACTTGCGTTCCTATAATGCAACTGCAATCGAACTGTGCTAGTCTGAAAATGTGGGGGCATGTGCGTCTGTGTGTGTGTGTGTGTGTGTGCGTGTGTGCGCAGGACGACGTGGATCTTGATGCCAGCGCCACCGGTGCGGATCTGCCGCACATGACGCCCCCGCCCGAGCTCTTGATGCCCCTGCTACCTTACCAGAAGCAGTTCCTGGCCTGGGCTGTCAAGCAGGTACGGCCATCCTGCGTCCCTCGATCAAGGCCAGATCATGTGTTGCTAGACAGACAGGGACGCGCTTGGGACTACTTGCATGCGTAATTGCATGCGGCTGTACAACTCATTCGATGTGCTGCATTCGGTACATGTGCTGCACTGATGGCCTCCTGCAAGCAGCAGCTTATCAGCTTCCACGCAGTGCTCCAGCCGTGATGTGCCTAAGGTTGCTGGCATGCACAGTACGCACAAACTCAAGGCGCGGCCTGACTGCCTGCTGCTGTTGCCCCTGCCCACTGCACTGGCTGCACCTGGCAGGAACAAAGCTACGTCCGTGGCGGCATCCTGGCGGACGAGGTGAGAGCCAGCGACAGACCAATAGACCATCACATGCATACCCAGTTATCGATACATCATACATGCATATGTGCGAGCGGAGATGGCGGTTACGCTCATTGCATATGCCAGGCCTCAATTGCGTTGCGCAATGGCATTGCCTCAGCGTGTGGAAGCCTGCTGACTGGTTACTCTCCCCCGTTGCCCTGCCCTCCTTTCATGCATTTGCAATTGAACCACAGATGGGTATGGGCAAGACGATTCAGGC
The DNA here is from genome assembly GCA_001662385.1 of Chlamydomonas asymmetrica. Taxonomy (NCBI): domain Eukaryota; kingdom Viridiplantae; phylum Chlorophyta; class Chlorophyceae; order Chlamydomonadales; family Chlamydomonadaceae; genus Chlamydomonas; species Chlamydomonas asymmetrica. The sequence goes on along the minus strand of BDDA01000308.1, from coordinate 104,115 downwards.
CATCTCTGTCATCGTCACCCACCGCACCGACAACTTTGACGCAAAGATCATCGACCCTGCGGCTGCTGCTGCCGCCACCGCCGCGGCCGATGCTGCGGCGGCAAAGGCCAAGGCCAAGCGCGCCAACGCCCCCCGGCCGCGCATCACGCTGCGACGCCCGGGGGCGTTTGATGAGGCCGGCGGGCCGCCGCTGGTGGGGGTGGCAGCAGCAGCAGCAGAGGCGATAGCTGGCGCGCCCAGTGCTGCCGCCACCGCACCTATGGAAGATGGTGATGATGACAACGACGATGACTGCGCTATTGTCGACTGGGACGCAGCTGGTGCGGCGCGCGCCGCCGGGTCAACACTGGAGGAAACGGTGGCAGGGACGGCAGGCCCTTCTGTATCAGCGCCACCAGCACTGCCACCACCACCAGCGGCACCGGCAGGGGCCAAAGACAGCAAGGACTCGAACGCGAGCGGCAAGGCGGCGAAGAAGAGTGTGTACGTTGGCGCGTATGGTGCGGAGCAAGACGGGGAGGCCACAGCGGCCGCCGACGCGGGCGGAGCATCTGGGGCCGCGGGTGAGCCCAGCGGCTGCAGCACTGCTGCTGACTTGGCTGCAATACCTGCGCCCGTGCGCCTGCGTTTACGTCGTTGCTAAGTGAGTGTTTACACCCCGTGACGTGTTGGTTCACGCTGAGGTTCAGCGCCTGGCCATTTTGTTTGCCTGTGCCATCCTGGCACGCAGGACCTGGTGCTGCCACGGCTGCGAAAGCGGGCGTGCCACATGTCGGGCGGGCGGCGGTATGCACGCATGGCAAGAACGGCCGGCCCAAGGCGGGCAACTGTGAGGAGTGCCAGCGCTTCATGGATCCCACGAGCCTGGAGGTGAGTGGCCATTGCCAGCTCCTGAGTGGCTTGGCCTGCTGCATCAGTGCATGTGAGGCCGATAGCTTGAAGTGCGGCGTCCACCAGATCCACCTGGCACACTACTGCCGATGTGTACAGTACAGCAGAGGTCGGAAGTTTATGCACATGTTGCACCTCCTCACCTGCCCCAGCCAATGGCCGCGCTGCACAGCTTGACCTTGACATACACCTCATCCTGTTCCATCCTCGTAACGCGTATGCTCACTCCCCATCACGACAGGGTGGCAGCGGCGCAGGCGGCAGCGGGGCCGCCGCCTTCTGCCGTGCCACGCTGGTGGTGTGCCCAGTGGTGGCGCTCATCCAGTGGCGGCAGGAGATCGCGCGCTTCACCGCGCCCGGCAGCGTGCGCGTGGCGGTGTACCACGGGCCCAAGCGCGGCGGCGTGGACAAGCGGGAGCTCATGGAGGCGGACGTGGTGCTGACGACCTACTCGGTGATCGAGAGCGAGTACCGCAGGTGGGGGCCGGGGTGTGGGCTCCCCTGCATGTCCTCATGCGCGCCGTGCATGCACAGCTTCGGGCGCACCTGGATCTGCACACAAAAGCGTGCATGCTTCTGGTGGAGGGGGAGGCGGGGAGGGCGCAGGAATCGTGCCAGACTCCGGTTTCACTCAGCACGTGGGCAGTTGGCGTCTGGTGCGTTTTGGCCTTTGGTGGCAAATATGGGGGCTTCCACGAGTACTGGATTGCAAATGTGTGGTCATACGTGTATGTGCACATGAGTGCTCGTCGGCAGGTTCATGCTCCCTGCCAAGGCGTGCTGCACCTACTGCGGGAAGCGCTTCTACCCAGAGCGGCTCAAGGCAAGTGCGCTAAGTTGCGGTGGCGTGCCGGGCGATCAGATTACCAGGGCATACTGCCTGTGCTCTGCGCATCCGGTTGGTTCACACCGCAGAGCATTCAGTGGATTGTGGGTGCGCAACCTGCATGCGGACAGCCTTCGCAAGCTACGCTGGCTCCTCAATCCTCATGCATCACTGCTGCAAGCAGCTCCAAGCAGCTGCTGCCACCCACGGCCCACAACCCACCTGCTGCTGTCTCCGGCGCCACACCCCCTGCGACAATACGCGTTTCCCCTTTCCACCTTGCCACTCGTTTCGCTCTCATCCTCCTCGCCACATGCTGCTTTCACACCTGCAGGTCCACCTCAAGTTCTTCTGCGGGCCTCATGCCATGAAGAGCGACGCGCTGGCCAAGGCGCAAAAGAAGCGGCAGCGCCCCGGCAGCGACAAATCCAAGGAGGCCGCGGCTGCCGCGGCCGCGCGTGCGGAGGCGGTCACCGTGCCCGGTGGGTGCCTTGCGTGTGGAGTAATGGTGCCTGCGTGTCCTTGTAATGGCACCATGCATTCGCTGCGTCACAACCTTGACCTTCTGCGGTTGGTCCCTGTTGGGGCGAGATACGTTTGTGTGTCGGTGTGTGTGTGTGTGTGCAAGGTGTGGGGCACAGCAGGCGCTTTTCGAAGGTGCGCTGCATGCTTGATCCCTACATGCCTCGAGGAAGTCAGTACGTCATTCCTCCACGCATGCTGTCATTGTATGTGTGTGTTATGCTGAGCAGCCAGTGACGGCGACAACGGCGATGATGATGATGACGACGATGCCGAGGAGGAGGCGCAGGAGGAAAGCGATGATGAGGAGAGTGACGAGGAGGAGGACGCGCACCCAGGCAAGCGCCGCAAGACCGCCGCTGGCGGAAGCTACACAGCCACAGCCAGCCCTGCCGCCGTCAAGAAGCAGAGGCAGGCAGCCGTGACAGCTAAGACGAGCGGGAAAGGCAAGGCGGCCAAGGGTGCTGCGGCGGAGGCCGGCAGAACCCGGGCTCGTGCGCCCATGGCGCGGGGTGCTGCTGCCAAGAAGGCGCGGGACGGCAAGGCGGGCAAGAAAGGTGTGGCGCCGTTTCACTCGTTTGTGCATGCAATGCTGCTGTGCTTTGTATTTGTTACTGTTAGGTTTGTGCTTCCTGCATGCTTCACGTGCCTCCCATGGATGCAGCGTTGTACTTATGATCCGACAGGGAACGGGGGGTTGACATACCCCAGCGCCATTGAGCAGCTGCGGGCCTGCAGCCCAGGACACTGTAGGCCCGCGTGGTCCTCTTGTCCCCACTTACGCTGACTGCCTGCATGCAGGGGTTGACGACGACGAGGATGCGTGCGACGACAGCGGCGGCGATGCGGACTACAAGGCTGAGGAGGAGGACGATTCAGACGATTATGAGGATGAGGAGGATGACGACCTGAGCGCTGAAGACGAGGAGGACGAGGATGAGGATGACGCCGTCGCGGACGACGAGCCGGGGCCTAGGTATGTCCTCCACTTCTCTGCCTTTGCAATACGCCTTGGCTTGGCATCATCAGGCGCTGGAGCATGCATAAGCGGGCTGGGACAAGCGACAGTGGCATGTGCTGACGTGCTGCTGCAACTGATGGTGCTGGCATGCCTGCGTGTTGCTTGTGTGAACCCCACATTACCGTGTGAGAGTGGCAAGACCCTGTCACACAACCATGCCAATGAGGCACGCTCCGTGAGGAGAGGATCTCGTCCCGCCTGCTTCAGTGTCTCATTCGTCTGTTTTGTGACGACGCCTTCCTTGTGCTGCTGTGTGCCCGCGTGTGCAGCAGCAAGCAAAAGGGCAAAGCCACGGGCAAGAAGCTGGCAGGCGGCCAGGGCAGCTCCAAAGGCAAGGGCGGCAAGGACGGCAAAGGCGGCGGCCGAGGCGGCGGCGGCGGTGGCGCGTGGCGCTTCCCCAAACCCATCAACAACCCCGAGTGGGAGAAGAAAGCGGAGAAGGAGGCGGCGGCTATGATTGCCGCTTCGCTGAAGAAGGACGCAGCAGGCGGCGGCGGCGGCAAGGGCAAAGCTGCGGCAGATGCTGAGCCGGCGGTGTCGCTGTTGCACACGGTAAGGGGGCCCACTCCGTGGGTAAGGGAGCAATGGAGCGATTGTGCACCGCGATTGGCTGCTTGTGGGCAGGTTGCGTGGGCAGGTTGCGTGGATAAGAGTAAGAGATTAGAGCAGTCGGGTGGTGGGTGCTGCATTTCAAGTGTTGGCACGGGGTGCCGGGTTTTCGGTTCAGGGTTGGTGGTGGCGACGAGGGCGGGATGCTGGCGGCCAATGCCTGCTGGCATGATGTGTACAGGACATGTCACACTGCAGCTTTGCACACAATCCGCTGGCGCAATCCAGTGCGCCACCCACAACACACGTGCACACATCGCATCTCCCTCATTACTACTCATCACTTCATCAGTCATCCGCCCCTCGCCTATGCGACACGTGACTACCGTATATCCGGCTCCTGCACCTCCCTGACCTCCAGATCAATTGGCGGCGCATCATCCTGGATGAGGCGCACAGCATCAAGGACCGCTCCTGCTCCACCGCCAAGGCGGTGTTTGCGCTGCCCTCCAAGTACAAGTGGGCGCTCAGCGGTACGCCGCTCCAGAACCGAGTCGCCGAGCTGTACTCGCTCATCCGCTTCCTCAGGTGGGGCGGTTTCGGAGGGCTCCTGACGGTTGGCTGACAGAGCGGCGTCCTGGGTGTGCTGGCAGTGATGCAGTGCATCCCTGGCGCTCCTTGCAGATCTAGCGTTGGGACAGCAAGCACAGCACAAGCGGCTGTGGATGCAAGTTGCATGGCTCTGCCTAAGCCCCCCCCGTATGCTACTTTGGCAGTGCCCATCCCATGCTTCCTACACAATCACAGATTATGTGTCACTGTGTCAATCTCCTTCCACGCACCCTGCTACGGCATGGCTCCCTACTGCAACTGACCAACGCGCCTGTGTGTGTGTTGTACCGCTGTGCCATACCGCTGTGCCGTACCGCTGTGTTGTGCCGCTGTGTTGTACCGCTGTGTTGTACCGCTGGCAGGATCTACCCGTACGCCTACTACTTCTGCCGCAAGGCCGGCGAGTGCTGCACCTGCTCCTCCCTGGACTACCCCTTCACGCAGCACCACCGCCACTGCGACCTCTGCAACCACTCCAAGCTCTCGCACTACTGCTGGTGGAACAGGTGAGCAGGATAAGCCTTTTCCGTCCAAAAACAAAGCCCGTGTGCATGTAAAACGAGCGTAAGCGAGTTTGGGAGGGCATGGACAGATCCAGGAAAATATGGCAAGGCAAGCGAACACCATGTGTTTACTCCATGCCTATGCGTATGACAATGCGAGCATGTTTGATGGCAGCAGGATATCAGAGCAGCAAATGAGCGCTTTGTTTTTCATGTTCGAGGGACTGAAGGTTGAGCCTGTACACAGTTGGCCCAAAGCATGTGAACATGTGCAGCACTGCAATGCATGACCACTCAGCTCCAAGGTGCTGAGCACGCGTTCAGCGTAGGCTACCAGCTTGTTGTGCTCCACCACGCTCGCTCCTGCTCACCTGCCCATGGTTGCTGCCTGCGTGCCGCCTGGGTGCCACCACGTGGCGGCCTGCAGGTTCGTGGCCAACCCCATCAAGCACAAGGGCTACCAGGGGCCGGGCCGCACCGCCATCATGCTGCTCAAGAACCGCATCCTGCCGGCCATCCTGCTGCGCCGCACCAAGGTGCAGTGCGCGGACGACCTGGCGCTGCCACCTCGGTGGGTCTCTCACCGGATGTCACCCGCGCATGTGGCCATGCACCACCACCCGCTGTTGCTCTTGTTGTTGCGACAAAATGCAAAACTGCATATGTCGGTCGTGACCTGCAGATGCGACCCAGATGGGCTTGATGCCGCTTTGTCTTGAAATGTGTCTGATAC
>BDDA01000308.1:1356-92015 GCA_001662385.1 Chlamydomonas asymmetrica | reverse complement strand
CCTGCTACCCCCACATGCACGTACCCCTCTCGCCCCCCCCTTGCAGGATTCACCGCCTGGGGCAGTACAAGCCCATCACAGTGGTGCGCTTCGTGATTGGCGGTACAATCGAGGAGCGCATTCTCAAGCTCCAGGTCAGGACAAAACAGCGCAGCCGTCCGCTATGCGTTGGCACCGTTCACTGCTCCCTTGCCTCCCAAGTCAATCATATGCCATGATGGTGTGCCACTCAGCACCGCCCGCTGCCTGCTGCCCGCCTGCATGCGTGCTGCCAGCGCACCAAAGTATTGCACATGAAACACGTTGCTGTGCTGAGCGTCCATCACTGCTTGAACACAATATTGTGGCGGCGCCTTGCAGGAGAAGAAGGCGCTTGTGTTTGAGGGCACTGTGGGGAGGGACCTGGAGGCGCTCGGCAGGCTGACGGAGGACGACCTCAGGTTCCTCTTCGGCTGAGCGACCTACCCGACCGTGCACCCGGCTGCGTCGTGCTCTCCACAAGGTTCGCCGCGTGGCAGATGGTTGCCACCGGTTGACACTTATGCAGCGGGTGGAGGGTGTGATCGCTGGAGAAGCGAAACTCAATGTATGGATAGGCACCACCAATGTATGGATAGGCACCACCTGTTGGCAAGTGCCGAGCAGGATGATATCTTGACTGAGCTATTGGAAAGTGTGTGGATGCATCGACCCGCCTGGGGCAGTTTGAGCCTCATCCCGAACAGACCTGGGCGGGGGCATGACTACACAAGCGAAGGTCCCCGTTGGTTTGTGATCGCAGAAGGTTCTCAGTCACCAATCAATACACCACTGAGGCCTGTGGGCCGGGAGGATGTGCTGCTGTATGTGATGGGGTTGTGGTGGTGCCGGCAGCGGTGTTGGGACGGATGCTGAGCGCATGCCATCCTGCTGCGCCGGCTGAGCTCCTCGCACGCTGCACACTCATGCAGCCGCATTGGCCTGGCCAACATGGAGCATCGATCGGTCTGCGCACTGCCAGCGTGCGTGCATGCGTGCGTGCCTGTGCGCGTGGACTGGTGCGTGCGCACTCGGCGTTGCCTTCCATTTGCTTTTGTTCTGTTTCATTATATGCGCTGTTTGATGTTTGTTACTTTGTTGCTGCGAGCGCGGTACAGAGCTGTTGGTAAAGTGACTTGTGGCCAGGCCAGGGAAGGCACAGGAGCAGACAGCGTGCCTGCAGTACCGCTGTGTTGAAAATGGCAGTGAGGCGGACTGCTGTCCAGTGCAGTCCACGAGAGTCTGAATCCCAAACCTTCCGCTCACACTTTGCAAACGTGCCGGATCGTCTGCTGTAGCACGGTATGTTGTACCTATCCATTGCATATTTGCATTGTAACTGTATTGCTCACCTAGGTCGTGCTTCAGAGCGTGTGTGCCAGCATGCGCCTTGTCAGGCATTTCCTGCGAGGGTTGTCTTTGGAAACCGCCAGCCTGTTATCATATGTGTGCATGTGTGCGCTGGTTGTGGGCAGCCTGCGCGCACGTGTGCACATGTGATATGTTGGAGTGTGAAGGCACACGCGCCCGCCTGCCTGCAAATGCTCAACAGGTAGTCTATGTCCTGCACGACACGGGCGCTGCCAGACGTTGTTCTGGACAAGCCGAGCATCCCTATATCTATGCAGTGGACGACACCGCATCGCTCAATGTGTGTAGGTTTGAGACACCTTAAAGCCATGTAAGCGTGCGTAACCTGTGCCTGCAATCCCTGCATCACCTGAGACGTTCCTCCACCCCGATCGCTTTTGCCACCTGCGTTGGGTGTGTCCATGTATTGTACACACGTTGCTAGGACTTCCGTGCTCGCCGCCGCCTCGCATCCTGAGTTCCTCGTGCAAAGGGCACCCACAAGGAAGGCTCAGTTGCAGTCCTATTTTGAAGGTTAGCGTGCGTCAGTCTCATGAGGCTGATCGCTTGTTGACATGCTACAACCTCGACAAAATTGCTGTTTGTTGCCATCAACAGCATGCGCCGTGACCTGCATTTGGTACCCTGTTAGCCTTGCACAGTTGCATTGCCACCTCAGGGATACTGCTGCAGAGCCAAATCCTCCCACTACCATGCTGGACGCTGTGGGGCACAGAATGGGTAAGTGGCGTGGCGTCAGCGTGTCACAGTACTTCACCACTCCTCGAGCACTCCTGGAATGCTGTGTGCGACCGTTGCAGCACCGCCCTCACTATATGAAGGTGAGGGGACTGTCAATGGCTAGCGTCAGCACCCTGCAGGTTTCGTAAGGCTTTGTACGCCTTCAAATGGCAGTGCAGGCACACACGCCAGTGCCTGGAGCGAGTACTGCATGCGCATGCGCATGCAAGACACCCACCCGCTCGAGTCCTTGATCGCACTGGATCCCATGCAGCATGCAGACTGCATGCTGCGCCCCTGCAAAGTGCATGTGTGCATTGCAGCGCCTACAGCCTGCACCATTTACCGCTACCAGCTACCGATGCCTGCAGCTTGGCATCACCTGGCAGCTGTCCCCTCGCTCACCGCCGGTGCTGAGCGGGGATGCCGAGCCAAACATGGCCATGTGAACATGCCCTGTGGTACTGAGTGCAGCTTGATGACACTTGTAACGAGGTTGTCTTCAGTCACATGCATGATGTGCATCACAGATCGCAAGGCTCTCGCTCAACTGCGTCTGTGTCAGCGGGTTGCGTTGTGCCTGCAGGCAACGTCTGCTGCTGCTCACGATAGGCATGAGTTGTGAAGGTATATAGGGTGGGTCTATACCTGATGAATTTGTGGTTGCACCAGTCCTGGCAACAGCGGTGTCCTGGAGGAGCTTGCAGGTAAGGATGGACAGTTGGACACACATAACTTGTGGCACAATGCGCTGCCCTTCAGGCGGCCTTCAGGAGGAGATGGACACGTTCGACAGCTGGTCAAAACCTTGAGCAACTCAAGACCAACGAAGTCTATCAATGAATCATGGAGTATAGGACACAGTCCGTTCACCGTGAGAGCTGATTCACTTTCAGTATACCGGTAGGAAAATAGGTTTGCACGTCAACCTCCTTTTGACCGGCAAGTTGCGATGGTATCCAACAGTGGCTGGCTTGCACTCATGCTGGTGCGTTTTTGCGAGGCTATTGTGGATTTGCCTCAGCACGCAACCAGTCCAGGGCAGGGCGTCCTGCTGATGAGCCAGAACGCACAGGGATGCTCCACCACCGCTAGGTCACCCCAAAGCGTTTTCGCATTAGGGCTGAGGGTGACGTCCACGATGAACGCCTCGCTTGCCTGTCTCCAGACCTGCTTTGCCGATTCGCCAACACCAACACATTGCTGAGTTACACGTTTGTGACGAGCGGAGCGGCACGTGTGGAGCTGACGTTCGAAAGCCGCTTACACAAAACAGCATTTCGATGGCATTAGGGGTGGATGTATGCTCTGCCAAGGCTGGCTGGCTGCGCTTTGTCCTTTGACTGTTGTGTTTGGAAGCCCGCAAGCACGCTGCACAGCAAGCGGACACTTGGCACAACTATGTTTACCAGGTACCAAATTACAGTAAGGCAGAGAGGTAGGCACAAAAGATATTAATGCGAATTGGCCGAAATATTGATGTCCAGACCTTATTCAGCGGGCAGCGGTGCCAGATTCATCAAATGCAGGCCAGCGTCCAGAGCCAGAGCTCTTCTGGGATGTTACAACAGCCGGGCCTGGTTCAACATTCTCTAAAACTCAAACCCTACACCCTTGGCAAACACGCTTGGGAGCTTACTGGGAGGTGCTTGTAGGTGGGTGCCGCACGCAGTGTTAACTGGAGGTGAAAAGGCCAGTAAGAGGGTTGCTTGCAGCAGTGTTGCAGATGCGTTTGTGAGTTAGGGCTGAGTGAACAACGTGCAGCAGCTGCAGCAAGAACGTCATGCCTCCCAAAGGGTGCAAGCCTTGACCACTTGGCTTCAGCGCTGGTGAACAGCGCTCGCGGCAGAGGCGTAAACAGCGATTGTTCTTAATGCACCGCTGCAGCAGCTGACACCTTCCAGGCCCAAGCGTGACACAAACATATAAGCTGTGTAGGCCTTGCAATTATGTATGCCCTGCTACCGCAAGGCTGGCCGCGATGCCCAGCCGCACGCACCGCCTCCTCATCATAGTATGTGCTGTTGCCTGTCTGCCACCCACCTGCTCTGCCTGGTTTCCCTGCAGATACAACAATACAATCTATCCCCAGAAGCGTGTACAGGCCCAGGACCTGTGGTCTTATCAACTCACCGGTGCAGGGTGGCTGATCGCGTCACACGTCCCGCAGGTTCGGGCCCACCTGTCCACCACCACGCAAGGGGCGCTGCCTGCGCCAACAGCACCTCCGTCCCATATCCACAAGGGGTGCAGGCTCGTCTCAGATGTGGGCAATGTCCACAGTGTTCCGGGTCCTGCTGGCGCTCACAACGCTCAGCGTCGCTGTGCAGCTGCCCGCCAGCGTTTCCGCCGCCCGCCATCTGACGCAGCAGCAAGCCGGCATCGCAGTGGTACCCACATACACAATAGCCAACCTGACACGTATCGACCTTCCCTGTACGTTCTACTGCCCCCCCGGCGGCGAGCAGTCCATCCAAGCAGCAAGCGTCTCGAGCACGTCTGGTGGCCCCGTCGCGCAAACTGCGCAAGCCGCAATTGATGCCTTCCAGAGTCCGGCACATCTTAAAATGATGATAGATAAGGATGGCGAGTTGAGCGCCGACCGACAGCACACAGCGTCTGTGGGTAACGGGTACAAACCGAACCCTCGCCGCAAGTCCACGTGCACCTCCTCTCTCTCGTACGCGATTCAGGCGATAGACTCGTTCGACCAGTGGCTTGCCAACGGGGCCTTTGAGGAGGCGGAGCCGCCAGACCAGGGCCTGTGCGTTGGCAACGGCTTCCTCCTGGTGAGCGTGAACAAAGCGATGCGGGTCCTCGACGCGGCCACCGGCGCGTCGCTGACCGACCCGCTCCCTACCAACACCTTTTTCGGCTACCCCCTAGTGCAAGAGGGCGGTCCCGCATCAGCCGACCCCACCTGCATGTACGACGTCACATCCAAGCGCTTCTTCCAAACTGTGTCATGGAAGGATGTCGATCCGGCATTTGGAGGGTTTACTGGCACAAATCATGTGGACCTTGCTGTCAGCATGACATCGGACCCGCGAGATGGCTGGTACGTGTACCGCATTCCAACTCAGAATGACGGCACTGGCGGTACACCCAATCATTACTGCAACAACGGGCCGTGCGTCGGCGATTATCCCCAGATCAGTATAGATGCGTACGGTGTGTATTTCACGACGAACGAGTTCCCATTCTTCGGCCCAGGATACAACGGCGTCAACCTCTACGCAATCGACAAGCAAGCGCTCTTAGCAGGTGCAGTGCATGGCGTGTGTTATTACATTGTGTTGGCATGCGTATTTTATGCGCACCATAAGAGTTTGTAGCAAGTGGCCCGCTGCTCCACTCTCTACTACGGGTCCAGGAGTACAAATGCATGCATCGTGCTTGCATACCTTACCTGCCTTCGTGTATGCATGATGCCACGGTGGCTCCAGCTGCAGCTTCCATGCCCATGAGTGCTGCGGATGCATCACCCGCTTGCCCCGGGCCCCGTCTGTCTGGTGCTAGTGATATGTGTGCGTCTACGTGTTCCACACTGACAGACATGCTTCGACTGACGCGTCCTGATGGAAACTAGCCTAACTTGCGTAACACACAGACAGAAGGAATCCATGTGATTGGATTGCATTCAGCATGTTGGATCGTTGGTCAATCGTGCCGACCTCTCCTCTTTGCCTCCTTGCATGGCCCCAAACATCACAGCACCCGTTTCTGCTCCCTCGCGCATGCAGGTACACCCATCAATGCCATCCTGTTCCGCCTGAACCCCTACACCCCCCCGCTGATCGCCACCCAGCCGTTCGGCCTACAACCCGCAAAGCCCGCCGGTGACGCCTGCCCCTCCGCAACCGGGAGCGTTTACTTTGTGTCATCCCTAGCCACCGTCCGCGCCGACTTCACATCCTCCGACCTCTACCTATGGACGCTCACCGACACCAAGACACTGTCAAGCCCTACGCCAAGCCTCAAGCTGCAGGTGGCGACGCTGGGGCTACCGGGGGGCGTGCCCTACACCGCCCCGTCGTCCTTGGCCAACCAGAAGTACGACCCGGATGCCAACTTCCCGCTCGGGCAGCAGCTGGGGCAGCCGCTGGGGCTACTGGACTCCAGCGACGGCCGCGTGCTCACGTTGATGCAGACCGGCAAATATCTGTGGGGCGCGTTGAGCTTGGATGCCAACAACGGGGACGGCCGGCTGGTGACGGGCGCGCTGCTGTTCCAAATAGACGTCAAGATCCAGCAGGTGATCAGCTCGGACTTGCTGTCTGTGCCGAACAACCACGTGCTGTTTCCGGCCGTCTCGGTCAACGCCAAGGGCAAGGGCGCGGTGGGGTTCACGCTCGTGGGCGACGACTGGTGGCCGTCAGCTGCTTACGCGCCGATCGACAAGGACGGCATCGGTGCGGTGGTGGTGACGATGGCTGGTCCGGGCCCTCAGGACGGCTTCTCAGAGTACCCTGCCTTCTTTGGTTCGCGCCCTCGATGGTGAGTCGATGATAGCGTTGATACGCCGATGGAGGGGTGCTGGGCCAGAGTACAGGTCGCAGCATGCACGTATACTGAATGCCCCGCTATGCACCCCCGTATTCGGGCGGACCACGTTGCTGTGAGGTGCTCACGAGGCACGCAGCTCCGCAGCTTCCTGATCTGGCCAGCACACACCGCTAGAGATGTATATGCACATGTGCGAGCTGTGTTGGTGAGGATGCAAGGGGGTGAGCGGGCGGAGGGGCTGGCCGGTACACGACGAGCATTCTCAACCACAGCAGGCATCCGGTAATCAGCTTGGGTGCCCAAGGCACGCTGCTCACATGCCCACACCCACCCACCAGGCGTGCATGCACACCCCAAACGAGCATTCACGCATGCACGCACATCCCACTTGGGGTGCCAGCCGTGATCGGTGTTTTGCGGTGTGTTTCCGGCTGGGGGCATGCGCAGGGGTGATTACGGAGGAAGCTACGTGGACGAGGAGGGAAGCCTTTACGTCGGCAGCGAGTACATCGCGCAGACCTGCACGCTGGATGAGTGGTTTTTTGTGGACCCCACGTGCGGCGGGACGCGCTCGCCCATGGCCAACTGGGCCTCCTCAATCACTAAGCTCCGCTCCAACGGTAATGGCAATGGCAACGGCAATGGCAATGGCAATGCCTTCAGCAAGTGCAAAGGCAGTGCATTGGGAAAGCTGTGAAGATATGGAGCCTAGGAGACAGGGAATACTAGGCACGAGCTGAAGACGATTGAGTTTATTCTGCTGCCCGATAATGTGATTTTATGCACGCACGATGATCTTTATTTGCCGCCGGTCGTGCGCACCGGCGTTGCTGGATTCCAGCCTTGTGCGTGCAACCATACGCAGCGCTACGTTTGCGATATGCATCCATGTACTGTCCTGATCCAGCGCATTTGAGCGGTGCACCCATATGTAGTGTTTCTGTGCGATGACAGCGTACTACATCCCCGCAAGGCTTTGACACGCAGTCTGCACACCGCCTGATGATAAAATGCGGCTTAGATCCATGCTTTGATGCCAGACGAACACGAATAGGAGGCGTGCCGGCGTGCAGCCGGCTGCCATCTCACAACCCACGATCTGCATTTCAGCTCATTCCGTGCAAGGGTGCAGCGCTGGTGCCGGCCTGGCATACGCCATATGCGTGATGCTCAAGTACTCCTGAATTGTTAGCTTCGGTACTGCAGGGCCCTGATGGGTCGTAGTCAACATTTGCGGTGAGCCTGCCGGTGCGCGGTACCCTGCCAGACAGCCTGCACTAGCAACTGCAGCGCATGTCCCTCATTTCCTACCCCCGCACATACATTACACAGCATCGTCACCACCACCACCACCGGTCACCACAGCGTGTGCGCATAATTGATGCCCAGATTTTGACGGATGAGTATTGCCTTTGTTGCGCTGCCCGTTGTCGAGTTGGACTGTTCAAGATACAATTTTGCATTTTGCTTTTTTGGGTACGTTCCTTTTGCAATCGCAATGCGGGCTACATGCACCCCCCAGCACACTGCGCCATAATCCAATGCCGTGTGCGAACTGTGTAGCCGCCGGGGGTCGGACCCACATGCTCGAACACAAGTCACGGTAGCTGCGCGGGCGCTCATAATCCCATAAACCTGCACTGCGCCGTCGCCGTCGCTGAACCCCTGAGGGCACGTTGTATGGGAGGTTGAGCGGCAGTTGGATCTCCACATGGATAATACCCAGGCCTGGCAGTAGGGGGTCAAGTGGCAGGGTGTCTCGGTGGCGCTGAGCACGTGCAACCACAGAGAGCAACCTTGTGGCGGATGATGGCCTGGGCGATTGGATGGCGGAGTACGGCGTTGCGCATCTGTGGGTGACAGCACCTCGGCCAGCTGGGACGGAGTCGGCGCCAGAGGCACCACCCGCACCCTCGCTGCTTAAGCGACCGGCAGTCTGCGAGCCCCACGACGGCACCATCTCGGGTGTGGCCTCGGTCCTCAGGCGGCGACGCATCGGATTCCCCTTATGGGGGCCCGCCTCGATGGGCGGCTGCGCAGCACCAGTTCGTTGCCTGCCACACTGCCTTTCGCAGCCCCAGCGCGGGCTCTGCCGGACGCACCTGGGCACTGGAGGTCCACATGCGGCGGATTGGACCGCTGCTGCGACGCTCAGCGCCTCTGCAGCCTGGCTCAGTGGCGCCACTGTATCCTCCACACCCGCTGGTGCGTACGCTTGCGGACGCGGTGCAGGACTTCGGCATACCGTTGTTCGCCAGCGTCAACGTGCACATGCAGCTCCTGAACTGGTTGTACCGCTAGCTTACAGTTCAGCATGGCTATCGGCCACCAATGCGTTGAGGGCCAGCTATTGAGCGGCTGGCCAGCTTGTGGCACGCGCTGAACGGCGTACACCCGACGTTAACACCAGCCGTCATCGTGGTGGACGATCGCCGCCTGTGACAGAACGCTCGTTGGACCCCGAGCAGCTTTGTGGCAGGCGCTGCGCACGACCGCTCTCTTTGCCATCTGGTCTGCGCGAGCCTCGGGACAAGGCAGCAACATGACGGCCGGGGCGGTGGTGCGTGCAGCCGTCACCATGCTACTGGGCGAAATGGGGCTCCAGTTCAACCCCTCCGAGCTGCATGAGCACCTGCCTTGCAGCGTTTTCCCAGGGCCCTGCTGTCCATTCATACGGAAGTGCTGTCTTCCCAAGCGGACTTCTCGTCCATTTGGATAGCACTGGTCTGTGTAGGGTGTGGCCAGCCTCTCAGCCGGGCAACGCGTGCTCGTTGCAGGTGGTGCTCTCGGTGTTGCATCCAGTGGTGGCGCTGTCTTAGGTCGGCCTAGGTGGTGTTTCAGGTGTCTGGTCCCTCAGGGCTGAGGAGGATGCACTGTCGTGCATTTGTCTCAGCCGTTCTGGGGTGGCCGCCTGGACGCGGCGGGATCGGAGTGCCGCCGGTGTGCGCTGTGTGTGGGTTTGTGGGGTCTCCCTCGCCGGTGGGGTGTGGGCTGTACTGTGAGGTGCTTAGCCCTCTGCTTTTGCGTCATGGACACCTGCTGGTTTGCCTGCTTGTGCCTCTTGTGTTGGCCGTGCTTGCTCTGCCTGCCTTTCTTTTGTCCCTGTGCCTATCCCAGCTGGGTTTCTGGCCAGGCTTGTCCTGTCCTGTTGCCGCCTGCTTCGGCAGCGATGTCCTAGACTGTAACCGATCCCGATCTAATAAAGCCACTTAGCGGGCAATGCCTGGTGGTACGTAGTGGAAGCCTGGTAGCGATTAGTGTGCAGGCATCGCAGTTCAGAGGTTTTTCATTCATGTGCCTGGCTGTATGATGTAGTATGCATGTCTGAATTAGGGTGGTCTAAGTAGTCGAAGTTAGCGATGCAGTATTGGAGACATGCATGGGCCGATACTGCCTTGCAGTTCAGTCTTACAACTAGGCTTAACCTCCTGACATATCCGATTTGAACACTCACACCCGGTGGCTGTACCTACCACTGCAAAAGCACACATCTACAAGTGCATTCCCGCTCTCCCCGCCTGCGGTACGTTTCACATCCAGCGTTAACCCTGACCTTGCCCTGTTGCCTTGTAATGCATGTGTTATGCTACACCTACAGAAATCTGCTTCCCTGGGACCTCCACCGTGCGCCGTGTGTCGTCAGAGGGAGCGTTGGAGACCGTCACGCTGCCTGAGCTGCGTGTCGGCGACACGGTGGAGTGCTACGTGCGCGAGCCTGTCATCCATGCTGACGGTGGTGTCACTACTGCTGCGTCTGGCGGCCTGTCCACATGCCAGGTACGTGCACATGTCGATCGCATCAGCATGGAATCTACTAGGCATGTTGTTGCAGGTCAGCGTAGCTGGCACTCATGCTGAAACCCAGCCTGTCCAAGTCATGCAGTCTGGCTCGCCTGCTTCAAAGTTTGCCCGAAGCAGGTGAGCCAGACCGCATGACTTGACTCCCGTGCCCTAACCCCGAACGTTGTGCGTCTCCGTTCAGGTGTATGACTACAAGAAGGCCGCCTCCGCCACCAGTGCGGAGTACATCTTCATCACGTATGACCGCCCAGAGGCCGATAAGCCTGGCGTCTTGGCCGCGTCGCCAAACCACCACATCCTGAACCCAATGTCCGGCCATGCCGTCATGGCCAACTCCTTTGCCGCCAACGACAACCTACTTGTGCTGGAGGATGGCGCCTTGGCCACCGCACACATCCTGAGCGTCAAGACTGCCACAGCCAAGGGCGCGTTCGTGCCGCTGCTGACCAAGGGTGGCCTCCCGATCGTGGACGGCGCTGTAGCATACCCGTCCTCTGGCGAGTCTGATGTGGGCCTGGACGCAAAGCACTGGGTGAGACCTGCACTGCAAGACACAATTTGTCCCTGTGTAGCAGTTGCTGCATGCATTGATGCATGCCTTTGAAATGTAGGTCGGCAGGTAATCGTGTACTGCCAGCTGGGTTGGTTTGGGCTGGGTTGGGCTAGATGCGATGCGTATACAAGCTCAGCATGTCACATTGCTGCTGTGTCGTTGATGGCTGCTGCATTTATGCGTGGGACTAAGGTGCATGCACTGCTGCATGCATGGTGTATTGCACACACCCTGTCACGTCTAGCATGTGTTCCAGGTAACAACATGCACCCTCTTATACTCTTCCCACCCTCGTCCCTCCCCTCCCACCCGCAGGGCCAGTACTTCCTGAGCGCCCCCGTGTGGCAGGCGCTGGAGGCGCAGGCGTCCAACGACGCCGCCGGCAAGACCCTGGCTGAGCTGGGCGCCAGGCAAGGCATGGAGGTGGGCGCCTTCACGCAGAAGTTCTACGCGGTGGCCGCCGCTGCCGCCAAGGAGGGCCGCACCTTCAAGGACTGGGCGGGCGTTGCGGCGGAGATGCGCGCTGCAATCGCTGGCGGCAAGGTGTATAGCGAGGAGGAGGCGCTGGCGGTGTACAACAAGCACATCAAGGCGCCGCAGGCAGCTGTTGCTGCCACCGCTTAAGCATATTAGGTCAAGAGCGCAAAGAGAGCTTTTGCTCGACTGAGGTTCTGCACACTTAGGTGTTGAACCTCATCGCAGTGTGTGTCAGCCACGTGCACACGCTCGGCAGCGGGCTTCTATTTTTTCGGACACTCAAACGTGTCTCCTCAAACTAACACATTAGCTGCTGTGATGTTCAAGCCAATGTCAGTACATAAATGCCACGCCCCGGGAAGACGCTGGGCGGTAACCGTGCATAATTTGGTGATGAAAGCCTCATTATTAGCATACTTGCTGACGGCACATGCTGAGCGTCAGCACGATGCTTTGTTTTACAGCCAGGTGACCCAGGTAACTCCTACGTATTATACGTATACTAGTTCTTTCGCCTGTACATATGCACCCGCAGCGTAGACATCCACAGCTTCCACACTCGTACATAGACATGCAGCATTCCCCAAACCCTTTTCTCAGCAGTGCTAGTAGTGAGAATAACCTCTGCTTGGACAGCAGTACCATTCACTTTTGATGGGCTTGGCAACCACGGACGGCAGTGCAAATGTGTGGCGCTGCAGAGCCGATTTGTGTGGATTGCCTCTCCATCATTGTTTTATCACGCGTTTGGCGGTGCTGATGTGATTGCGTTGGATGTCTGGGACGCTCTGGCACAGCAGGTGTACATGCCGGCGTGCGCCATGCGAAGAACACAGCATCCCAAAATGAGGCCAGCATGTTGGTGTAACTCGTGACTCCCAGGGGCCGACACAAACGGGTGCAGTGTAGTGCAGCAACCCAAGGTGCACCGATGGAACCAAGCACACAACCTGTTGCGGGCATGGCCTCACGGGAAGCGCATACAAAGACACGTGCCAGCCTGCACCAGGCGCAAGCATGCACGTACGCCTGGATCCCAGGCGACGGTCTGGGGCGCCGGCGCGCGCAGTGCGTGATCGAAGCGGCGCATTCGTGCGACCATGCGATGCTGGGGTGCCAGATGCACATGAGCGGGCGGGGGTGTTCGAGTTACTTGTTTCCATGGGGCACGCAGTGTATAGACGTGTGCGGCCGTGCAGTGTGTAGATGTGTGGGGCCATGCGGTGTGCAGACGCGTGAGGATAGAAACTGCACCTGATGATGGCTAGGTGTCTGGGCTGATCTGGTGGCTGCCGCCCTGATGGTCATCCCAAACAGTGGCTGTAGCAAGCACGGCCAGTCAGTGAAGGTGTGATAAGTATCTGTGGCTTCTGTGCTGAGGGCATGTGTGTGTGCCGTGAGGCGCCTGCTGCTGAGGACAGGCAAGCGGTGCTGCACCACTGCTGGCTGTGCAGCCCCTCATGTGTGTGCTAGCCAGCCAGGCGCAGAGCATGGGGGACTCGGTTCCCCACAGCATACCATGAAGCTATCGGATCCTACCGTGACCCGCATGTGCACGGCCAGCGTGGCGCTTCCGTCCACTACACAAGTGCCACACACTATCCTCACGCATGTGCACACTGCACTGCCCCACGGAAATCACACTAGGGCCCCACGGGAACCTCTTTCTGACACGCGCCACATGGGTGCGAGATGGCGTTGCAACGGTCGATGTAGTCAGTCAGTGTTAGAAGCAATGCGCTCATCAGCTGGTTGTGACCATAATTGCACGATAGGCCAAGCAGCTGCCCTGAGCAGCCCTAACAGCCCTGGCTGGTGCAACAGTGCCGGCATCCCAGCGCAACCAGTCCAACAACCTGACCTGTCTTACGACTAGTTGTTTCAGTTGGTCACCCACTGCATTGCAGTGCATGCATCCTCTTTCCTGATGCATGCACAATTACACACGCATGATGGCGATGTGTCATGGTGGTAACCTGGTAACAGTCACTCGGCCGTCATTGTTTGCCAAGCGCCCGAAGTGCGCCTTTGCCCCTAACATACATGGGCTGTCACATTTGATTTCCTCAAATCCAAACGCGTGCATATAATACACCAGCGTGAGTTTGATGTGCGGCAGTAATGCGCAATGGGTATGGCTATGGATACGATAGCAGCGCGCCGAAGAGACAGGGCGGTAATCATGCCCAGTTTGTGCACGTCGAGTTACTGCTACGAGTTTACGACCGCCGCAAAGCAAATCGAGGGCGGGTGGTCTCATGATACGAACGTGCTAGTAAGTGCAGTGCCTGCTTGCGCCATCGCAATCACTATTCGTCGCGATGCATGCGGCAACACATTGTCTCTGCATGGCAACTTGGTTATGCAGCAGGCTGCCGCTACGGGCAGTTGACCAAACTGCATGTTGTAGGGCTCCGACGAACAATGTAGGGCTCCCGCAATGTTCCTTGCGATCTGTGCGGATGGACAAACGCCAACCGGCACGGCAACTGATCGCAAGGCAGGTGAGCATGAGCAGGGCAACCGACAGCGCTTGGATCATAGAAACTCACACTTATGTTGGTCATTAGTAAGGTAATGGCTCTGTTGCGGCAAGACGTCGCTCAACGCAGACTCCAATCTGGTGAAGCTCAACCACAAAGAATGAATGAATTGCAGTTTTGGGATCTGCACTATTACCACCACCCTGCTGGTCATGCCTTCCGCTGGGGTGGGCAAACGTGCAGTTGCCCGTGGTCGATTGCGACAATGCGACATGCAAGCATTGTGTGGCCCCACCATGCAAGCGCGTAATCACTCGTATGCCAGCAAGCAAAGCACCCGAAACCGGTTTGCTCGTTCATTTCCTGCTGCAGCAGCACTGCAGTGACATTATGCGTGCCTCTCCCGCAGTGTTGCACACGCAAGTGGGCAAACACTTATGGCACTCCGGATTCCACACGCCAAGTTCCACTCCTGCATGCAGGCAAGTTGTGCCAGGCCTAGGGTCCGGCAGCACACTACCGACTACGGTACATGCACAGTGTCAGCCTGAGAGAGCACCACCCAACATCCTGCCAACTGGCGATCGATCGTGCACGTTGTGTATGTACGCCCAGCAGCAGCCGGGTCCCAGCGGGTACAAAGCTGAGGGGCCTCCTTCAGTTGCTCATGTAGGCAGCCGTGGTGGCAAGGTCAGTGAAGCGACTCTCATCGATGGGCCCGTCACCATCCGCAGCGGCCCGCGGCCCGTTGCCGCCACCGCGTTTTGGTGCAAGCTTGGACAGGGTGGACGTGAACGACTCCACCCAGCCGGGCAACGACACGCCCGACAGGTGCGAGTGCCCGGACTTGGCCACGGAGGCCTCGCGGCTTGCACGGCCCATGACGACCGAGGCACCCGCGACGACGGTGCTGCCGCAGCTGCGTCGCTCCGTGAGGCCGGTGCCGCCGTCAAAGGCCTCGTCGCAGCTCGCGCCGCCGTCGCCCGCCTCGTCAGCATCAGCGTCATCGCCCCGCGCGCCTTCTTCCTCCTCCTCCACATCCACATTGAGGCCAGGAGGAGGCGGAGGAGCAGGAGGAGGGGGAGGAGCCTGCCCACCGCCACCACCTCCGCCACTACTGCCACCAATGCTGCTGTGGTGCACGGTCCGATGTGGGTCATACGCCCCCGTGCAGGCCGCCACAGCCCCGCTGCTGCCGCCGTCGATGTGGGTCACGCGGGGCGCGCTATGCATGTCGGCGCACGTGGCGTTGCTTAGGTTGCTGCGGTCGCACACGAGGCTCGATGTGGCCCTGCGGCGGGCGAGAGGATGCAGCTGGCTGCTGGCGCAGCCGGTGTTGCCGGGCGGCGCTCCGGCCGGCGGCGCGTCCTCGGCGCGATGTTGGTACATGCGGTTGGCGGTGAAGGGCGGCCCGCCCGCCGTGATGGAGCCTGAGGAGGGGCCGCCCCCCACGCGCGGCGGCGCCAGCGCCAGCAACGCCGCAGACGACGAGACGCTAGCTTCCAGCGCCAGCATACGGCTGTCGGCCGAGTGCAGCAGCATCGACGTGCTAGCTCCGAAACCGCTGCAGCCGCCAGGGCCGCTGAAACCCAGACCGTTGGCGCTAGCTGCCGCCCCGCTCACACCAGCAGACAGGCGGTTGTAGGGACTGCGACAGGAAGGCACGTTGGGAGGCCCGGGGATACCATATCCTGCGCTGCCGCCCGTAGGGGAAATCGCCTTATTGCTGCTGCTTTCGGCTGTGGTAGCCATGCCTGCAGTACCCGCAGCTTGGTGGCCGGATGCATGGGAGATGCAGGTGGACGCTGTGCTGGGCCTGATGGATGAGTTTCCGCCAGCTGAAAGAGATGACGACCGTCCGTTCACGCTCGGGCCTGCACCTTCTCCACCGTCCGTCGGTCGGCGCGCCCGACGCGCCGCAGCGTTTGCAGCAGCGCTGCTGGCCTGGCTGCTGGCTCCGGAGCTGGGCGCAGGTCGCTCGTTGCAGGAGGGCAGGAGGGATAGCCGCGTGACTGTGGACGCCAGGAGGGGCTGCCCGCATGACATCGAGCCCCCTGCAGCATCATCAAGGTCTCCGTCTGTGCTGCCGTGCGATGCTGCATGACCGACCGAGCTGTCGTGTACACCCGGTTGTTGGCTGGAGCTCACAGCAGCGCTCTCGAACTCTGCAAACGCGTCCTTTCTGTGCGTGTTCGCGTCAAAGTGCACTGCCCTGGGTGTTTGGCTGGACATGCCCAGGGCGCCCGCGCTTGGGCGGGGGCCGACCGGTGGTAGGCCGCTGGGTGAGGAGTACAGTAGGTCCGAGGGGGCTGTTGTTGTGTTGGCTCTTCGTGGTTGTCTTGTGCTAGACAGCCCTGACGCTGCTGCACGTGTGGAGCTTTCCCGGGCGTGGGTGAGCGATGCCAGGAGTGTGTCGATGCCGACGCCCCCTGAGGATGCTCCTGCCTCGGCCAAGAATCCCACACCTGCCGGTGCAGCAGCTCTTATTGAGTTGCTGTTCGAGGCCCTGCTCCCGTTGCTGCGGCTTGCAGCTGCCAGTGCACGCGCTGCGCTGAGGCGAGCGTGCGCTGTGCCGCCCACAGAAAGGCAGGCTGCGGTCAGTTGCAGGTCAGCGCCATACGAAAGGTCCTCGTTCAATATCTCTTCTGCGACCTGGGCGTTGCTTGCTGCATAGTCCTTTCCACCTGCACACACACCATTCGCAGCGCTCGAACGACGCTGTGCTGAGGCGCTGTCGCAGAACGACGCATCTGAATTACAGGGTCCTGCTGAAGCCCGAGATCGTGCTATCCGCAAGGGGTGTACAGCAGAATCGTTCCGTAGGCTGCTGGTCGAAGGTTGCTGCAAAGGTTCACGTCCAAAACGGGGTAATGACAAAGAATGTTGGGGCAGGGTGGCAAAGCAGGCACTATACTGAGCAAAGCAGGTAAATCTTGAATGTACACTCAGGGTTCGTAAAGCACTGTAACAAGTTTCCACTTGCTTGACTTACTCACCCGTGCCCCTCACCCGTGCCCCTCACGTTCCCTTCATATACCTCAGTCAGTGTGAGTTCCCTTCAACTCACCACGACAGCTGACTCCCTGTCTTTGGCAGCTGGCTGTGGTTCAACAGAAACTTTACGCTTGCTCCCTGCAGGTGGTCCTGTGCCTGTATTCTGACCAGAGCTAAGGTGCTGGCGTGGAGCACCGTCGCTTGTACGCCAAAAACCAAAGCACTGCAACCAACCGAATAAGGAATGCAAGCTGGAGGGCCCTTTATTGGAGCTGTAGTACTCGCTGGCCTTCTTGCCACGCTGACCGCTGCGCGTATTTGGCATTCGCGCCCTCTCCACTTTGTCGTCCAACGGCGCCGTTTATCCAGCCAGCGTGCACCACAAACACAAGCCCAAGCCTAGGTGGGTGCTTACGAAGGACCTCCTAGAGGTAGAGCAGCAAGGTTCAAGCTTGGTTGAGGCCATCACTGTGGCCTGCTAGGTGTGAGAGCTCTGGAGATGTGGTGCAAGAAAGCTGTTTGACAAGAGCCGGAGAGTACTGATTACCGAGGCAAAATAGTATCGAGTTGTTGAAACGCGTTCGTCTGTCACGTTGTGTCCCGCGAGCGCGGATTGACCCGCACTTCGCGCCAGGTGTGCCCCAAACCAGGAAGCCGTACAAAATAGAGAAGGGCAAGTTTGTCAGTTTCTCGGTGTCAACATCCTGACAAAACGACATACACTGGGTTAAAACTCACCAATCACTCCACGGAAAGCACGCTCTACTTTGTGCACCCAGTTGATGCTACCCACCCTCATCGGTGTCAAGCCCACCGTGCGGCCCCGAGACGCAACAAAAGCAGACGCGCAACATTCACATACAGGGGTTACTGAATCAATTTTTGCGTTGTTGCAGCACTGGAACCTGTGCTGCGGCAGTTTTGGGCACCTGCCCACAGCAAAAAGTGTACAATTAAGGTAGGAGCAGCGGGGGGGCTGGGCCATAGAGGAGGCCCTCCTGCCAGGTAGCCCAGTGCCCAACCAGGATGACACCATGGAACACGACAGCCACAAGAGTGCTGTGGTTCGTGAGACTTTCCTATGCTAACACACTGTCCTTCAGGTTTGATTGCGCTGGGTTGCGTCGAAACTAGTAGCCCCGGCCAGCATACGCTGTATTGGCAGGAACACGCCACGAGATACAGCACATCAGTGGCGCGGTGCTGCATTACCAAGCCGCAGGCGGTGTTGCATGCCTCGCCAGTGACTGGGGCGGGCAGCACATACCGGCGTGGGTGCCACCCTGCTCGTACCACAGGACTGGTCACATGAGCGCTGCCTGTCTGCCTGCAAACTTCCTGAGCAATTGGACACGAAGCAGCCAAAGCGAAGCGGTCAGGTTACCCATCATCCGTGTGTGTGTGTACATCGTTGGTTGGGATCGCCATGAAATCATAAGACACCCAGCGTGATCCCAACAGTTGACATGCGTGGCAACGGTCGGTACAAGTTGTTGCAACACCACATCGTGCCTCCCAACGCGAGACGGGTCTGGCACTTTAACACACATGGACGTTCAACCAGGAACACGCTGGCCCAGTGCAAGGAAGCAGCGCACCTTGGCATGCGCATGACACTGCCGCCCTCCCGCTCCGCGCTTATTCGTCAAAACTGCATGCCTCCTACCGCTTTTGCGAGAATGCATGGTTCGACATGGGTGAGGACAGGTACGTGATGTACTTATGTACGGTTAGACGTGAAGCAGTCAAGTGACTGCTTCACGTCTAACCGTGTGCACTTGTACAAATGCATTGTGCAGGTTCCGCGTTCAGGCAAGGCGCGGCAATTTCCTCGCTGGTAAACCGACAGGTCAAAACGGTACTGCACCGCACCACGATGATACAGAAAGCCATCCGACAGGTAAGCTTGCAGGCAACACTCCCGAAAAAAATGAATGAAACTGCCCTGGGGCCATACCTTTGTTGGGCCAGGCACATAACGCTGACCCGCAAACGTCGCGTTTGCTGCCTTACCCCTAAAATGCACGCCACAACAATGTGCCGCAGCGGTGCCAGGGTATTGCATTGATAGGCCATACCTTGGTTTGGCCAGGGCACACACATACCGACCGCCGACCTCGCGTGTGATCCTTACCCCTAATACGCACGCCACAGCAATGTGCCGTAGCTGTGCCAGGGTATTGTGTACATCAAAACGCATTGCGATCACGGAGTCATGACAGGGTTGGGGCAGGAAGGTTCGATCGGGACCATACAAAACAGGGTTGCTGGCAAGCATGCATGTTGGCAAGTCTTGCCATTCCACGCCTCTCAAGAGCACCAAAACACTAAACATGTGTCTGCACGGGCTCTTGACTCCCTCATGAGCGAGGCGGTACATCACGGCGCGGGCTGTGCCTGGTTACGTCTCGGTACCACGACATCACCGCCACCCGTGTGTACTCGTCGCGGGCCCTCCTCCTCCGCTCCCTAGCCTTGTTACCACGACCGCGTGGCGCCTGACGCGCGACGGCCGAAGCAGCCGCTCGGCCGCGGCAGTGCGCTGCGACGCGATGCACCAGGGCGGAGTCCTCAGGCTGCACACGCAGCAGGTGCAGGCCGTACACCGCCTGCAGCAGCTGCTGGTCGGTGAGGCGCGGCAGCTGCTCCACCAGGCACTCCAGGAACAGCTGCGCCCACCAGCGCGGGATGGCCATGTGGGTCGGCCACCTGGGCGCACCCGGCGACCCGCATGACCCAGATGAGCGAGGCACGGCCAGCAGCTCCGGAACCAAGTGCCCGCCTGGCTGCAGCGCCGCCTGTTCCACCACGCTGGCGTGCAAGCCGCGCAGCTGCCGCTTGCGCTTGGCCCAGAGGCTGCAGTAGGTGCCGGAGCTCACAGGCCGCATTGACAGCGTGGCACGCGAAGCGCTCCCCGGGGCGGCGGAGGCAGCGCTCGCGCGGGCCTTGGCGCGCAGGCGCGCGGGGCCGCCGCTCTGCAGGAACTGGCCGCGCGAGAGCTTCGCGATCGCCCACACCAGCTGCACCATGCTGGCGGGCGGCAGGCACTGCACCCTCAGTAGCTCCCCAGCGCGCGCCACGAGCGCCGCCAGCCACGCGCGCGGCGCGTGCACGCGCAGCCGCACCAGCGCCCAGGCGCAGCGCGCCATGAGGGCGCCGTCCGGCGTCGTCAGGCAGATCGCCTCCGCTGCTGCCAGCACCTCCCGCGCAAGGACAACGCTGAGGGTGCAGCTGAACAGGGGTGCGCTGGCGGCTGGACGGCTGCCGCTACTAATAACAGGAGGAGCGGAGCCTGTTGGCGCCGCCAGCAGCGACGGCGACCCCGCAAGCGCCTGCTGCCCCGTGCGTGTGGGGCTTGCAAACGGGACAGCATGCTTTCGGCGTGGGTCGGCGGCGTTAGCAGAGCTGGGTGCAGGTCTAAGGCCAGCAACACGGCCCGGCTGAGACGGGCCGGACCGCCGAGGCAATAGCCTCCTTGCCGACGGATTGGCCATCGCAAGTGCCTGCGCAACGACCTCGTTGCGCATAACTCCGCTGCTGCTACGGCCTTCACCGGGTGCAAGCATCCTGCTCCCCGCTGCCCCTGTGCCGGCCCGTGCTGCTGTTGGCCCAGGCGCTGCCGGCTTGAGGGACGACGCTGAGGCTGGAGCCGGAATCGGGCTGACGGCCGTCGCGGTGTACCGCAGCGCCGAAACCGCCGCAAGGGTGTTTGTCAGCGCCAGCGCGTCACTCTCCGGCAGCTGCTGCCGCACGCAGCTGAGGTAGGCCGTCACCCAGGCCAGCGGCACCACCAGCCTCAGCCGCGCCACGGCGCCGCCCCACAGCGCGAGCTCCCGCGGCGTCGCGTGCGGCATGTGGCGCATCATCTGGCCGAGCAGCGCCCTGCAGAGCTGCGGCTGGGGCCGGTACGCGAGCTTGGCGAAGGCCCAAGACAGCATGGCGAGGTCTCCAGGGGTGGCGCGCGGCAGCGTCGTGAGGCAGGCGGCCTCCAGCGCCTGCATGGCGCGCGGGGGGAGGCGGCTGCGCAGCTTCGCGAGCGACCACAGCACGAGCGCGACCTGGCGCGGCAGCAGCGCGTCGTGGTGGCAGGCGCTGACGCCTCCCGCACCGGTGCTGCTGGTGCTGCTACTGGCGCTGTCGCCAGCACTGCCAGCCTGCATGCACGGCAGCAGGGGCAGTGGTTATGAGTGACTGATGGGTTGCCATGACAGGCTGTACCTACCGCACTCATTATGCCAAGCAATCCACTGCTTTCCTACCTGACACAGTCACCATCGCTCGCCAAAGCGTGCCAACGTGTGCCGGTGACGCAGCTCGTAAACCTGCTGGCAGCCATCTCCCACCACTCACCGATGCAGGCGGATGCGCAAGGCCTCTAGCGGTGTCAGCAGCTGCTGACCCCGCTGCTGCCGGCGTGAGGACCTGCGGCGCCCAGCGCGCCAGCCGCTCCTGCAGCGCGGCCTGCCACTCCGGCGCCGGGCAGAAGCCAAGCGTCGCCAACGCCCACATGGAGTTGCATAGCTCCTGGTTAGGCGTGGCTGGCAGTACGTCCCGCAGCCGGCCCAGCAGTACCGTCAGTACCGCCGGCTGGGGCCGGTAGCCCAGGCCGGCAGCTGCCAGCAGGTAGTTGCTGAGGTCCTGGGGGGTGGCGCACGGCGCCTGCTCGGCCAGCGAGAGGCTGAGCTCGTCCAGCCAGGCGCGTGTGGGGCAGGTGCGTGCGGCGAGGTGCGGCGCGGTCGCGTGCAGGTGCGCGATGGCCCAGGCGGCGGTGGAGAGGTCGCGCGCGGTGGCGTACGCGACTGGCCCGCCTGCGTGTGAGCACCATGCAGGTGAGCGCGGGCCAACACCAGGTGTCAGTACTGACCGCCATGCAACACACGTTTACAAAGAGCCAGCAAGTACACAGTGAATTTCCCTAGGTGAAGGTGAAAGAGGGTGGGCGTGTACGCACGCACACGCCCACCCTCTGTACGCACCTGCGGATGAGGCAGGACCCCAGACGCTTGAGATGGGCTGCGTGTCGCCCGCGTGGTGCGGGTGAATGCGGCTGTAGCGCGCTGCATCGCTGGGTGGCAGCATCTTCCGGCCGAAGAACGCGAGCCACTCCGAAACCCAAAACGGCTCTGGCTGGTAGCGCAGCTTGGCTAGCGACCACAACAAACTACTCAGGTTGCGAGCGCTCATGCCCATCAGTCGCACTCCAGCGTACAGCACAAGCTTATCGAGGAAGGCACGGAGCTGGATACGGTCCGCTCTCGACGCCCCAGCAGCAAGCCCGGACACGCAAGTAGTCGCACCGCTGTTCGAGGGGCTACTGACCAATGTACTGTGCGCGACAGTGGAGTGTTGTGGTCCCAGCTTTGCCTGCTTTGCGAGGTTACGGCCGCCCGTTTTGGTGGTGGCCGCAGTAAGGTCAGCCAACACGTTGAACATCGCTGTGACGTGGATTTGGTTGAGGTGGTCATGGTGCTGCACGAACAGGGCGTCCACCTGGCGCCACGAGGAGGCTTGCTTGATGCAGTGTGTGAGATACTTGGCCTCCTCGCGAGCACGTTCGCGTGCCGCAACGAGCGATGTGGAGTGCGGCGTTGTCGACGCAGTACGAAGCCGAAGCGTACCCTCGTGAGCGCCCAACAAAGCGGTTTGTTCAATAGGTGACTCCAGCGACCTTGCTGTCAGCCTGGATACGGTGCTTTCGGCCACATGGAGCTCGACGGAGGAAGGCGCTGCAGCGGTGGCGTGGTTCGGAGCACGCATGGCGTCGCACCTCGGCAGCAAGCACGAGCTCGGCAAGGACAGCAGTCGACGTATCTTGATCCCCGAGGCGATGGTCACAGCAACTGGTGATGCCAAGGGCCCAAGAACGCAACGCGTTGGCCTCTGTGTGGTCGAAGTCCCACGAGTTGTAACGCTTTGGCGCTGGAAGCCGCTCCTCTTGCCTGCTGGCTGACTGCCAGCCATGCCTGGGCAGCCTGACATCAACGTAAGTATGGGCGGGTGCAAGAGTTCAGGTCTGGGCTTCCGTGAGGCTACCGTCTACGAAACCAAGCTGAGTGAAACTGACGCTGCTGTTTGGCTGAAGCGCTTATAGGTGTCATCGCGTTGACTCAAGCCCTCAGCGAGTCGGACGAAATACAAAAACACTCATACGCGTAGGAAGTCGACATATCTGGTAGTCGCGAGGTTGGTCGCAAGGAAAAACCACTTTTTGGTTTTGATTTTACAACCGAGATTGCTCGTCCAATTTGCCCACCCCCTTTGGGGGTCGCGGACAAGTTGCCAAGTAGTAGGTACCTTTGTTCGTAAAAGCACACCCATTGTTTGAAGCAGCTTGAACTAAACTCATTCAACCTTTGCCTTCACTGTCCGACCCAGTTTATCCGTTTCCACGTTGTCAAGGTAGCTGCTGTACGGCAATACCACGTGCACTTCCAGACAAGCACCACACATCCAAAGCTATTGTAATAAAACATATATATCGTCACGGTCCCCTCTGTTGCCAAGGGCCTGACTGTCGGTGTGAAGGCTCTTCCCGAGGCTGAGGCTTAGTTGGCGGAGCCCGCCATTTCTGCTCACAGCTGAACCACAGCTAAAGACTTTTGAGCATACACAGGGAGGTTTTTGATTACTTCTTCTCGCGCAGTTCAGCACGATGATGGCTCAGCGTGAGCGCATCAGGGATGTGACCAAATTCCAGCCAAGCACGCTTATCGGGAACTGGAGTGAGGACCGGGAGCTACAACGGAGTTTGCTGAAGGACTTGTTAGCAGCCAAAGCTTATGGCACCACCCGCCTGGACACGTGCGTACCCTTTGACGCAGACATAGCATGCTGACATGTTGATGTGGGACATACGAGCGTTGCCGCTGGTGGTATTTGCACGCGCAGCACAACTTGTTGTGTCATACAGGAAGTAACCGCAGCACAGTGTGAGCTTGGCGTCCGACTCATCTTGACGCGTGAATGTGCTGAACCTTCCACACTGCAGGTTCCACCTGCGGATGCAGCAGTGCTTAGCTGAGGTGGACCTCACCAAAGTTTATGACGACGATTATGTGCACATAGGCGATGTGCTGCAGGTGATTGCTAGGGCTGTGTGACTATATTGCAAACCTTCAGCTGTTGTTGTCGTTTTACAAGGCTGTTCCCTTAATCGCCAGCCCTCCAACGGCTGAAGCTGTGTTATGCTGTGTACCCTGTTTGTGCTTTGCTTCGCCTGTAGCTTGTACATGTGGACACCGGCTGCGTGCTTGCGTGCGACCCGAACGACAAGGTGCGCCACGCACGCTGGACTGTGCGTGAACCTCCTGCAGTGTGAAGCAGGTGGTAAAAGGCATGCGGCACCGTGCTTGCAGCAAAACAGCCATGCAGCGCGTACAACAGGGTTTCGCATATGGATTGAGCGCAGGGCCGGGCCAGCATGCACGTCCAACGCTGCAGTGCACGAATTCATCCAGTACGCACCACAGGACCACGCCGCGATCCGAAGAGCGTGATGCGTTGGTGACTTGGCATACTGGTAGCATCAGAAATGCCATCAATAGTTAAGGTTCGAGCACCGATGCAGTCGCAATGGTGATTTGCACATTTACGTGGCAAAATTGCGTTCCTGCTATGCAAACGTACGTGTGCACAAGCCTGAAAATTGTTTCAACCGTGTCCCCGCAGGACCAGCGCCCAGGCGAAGAGGCGTGCGCCGTCACAGCCGCACCAGAGATTCGCGCGCCCTGCACCCGCAACACGCTCATCCTGGTCAGGTGCGACACGTGCACCCGATCGCTGCACGGGCCGATGGCCACAGGTAACCACTACATGCTGGATTCCTGGAGAGGCGAGGCACAGCTGTTGCAGCATGCGCCCAGCGTGGGCAGACCCAATGAGCCCGCTTTCGCGTGGTTGCCAGTGTGCTGCGCGCGTGGACTGCATGCACGGTTGTATGCCTGCATGTGTCCACACTTGCACTGGCCAGGTTCTGCCGCCACACCTGATTCAGTGTTTTTCACTGTTGTGCCCGACCCTCACCCTCACCGCGCCAGGTACAAGTCGCCCAAGCCCGCGCACGTGCTGGAGCCGGACTACGCGGACAGCTGCGCGCTGCACTATGGGCAGAAGGTGCGGTTGGCGCTGCACCCGGGCGCCACGGGCCAGGCAGTGGACCGCACTGGCGGCGCCTCGCCGCGCTTCCTCTTCTCCAAGCCCGTCTCCACCACCCACTACGCCAAGTACAGCCGGCAGCAGCTGGTGGGCTTCACCGCGCGTGACACCTTCGACACTGTTTGGCAGGTGAGAGCGGGGTTCGGTCGTTGGCGGACGCACATGAGTACATGGCTCTCAGCTGGAATTCGGATGCAATTGGCAAGCCCATGCCTTGCACGTATGGCGTATTCCTAGCTTCTTGCGTAGCAAGGGTGTGCATGCGGCGATGCATGAATGTGCGAATACTGCAAAGTGCCTTGATTCCACGTGTGTGGCTGTGGCTTTTGTGTGGGACCGCGCGTTGTCTTGACTCGCACGCGTGTATGTGTGTGCGTTGCGCGCAGGTGATGACCCCCGACCCGGCGATGCGGCCCATCAGCGAGGGGGTGGAGGTGATGGCGGGGGCGCCGGTCCTGCTGGTGCACTGCGCCACGCAGAAGCCGCTGTGCCTGGAGAGCTGCAAGTACCCCACCGACTTTGGCGCTGAGCTGGAGGTGTCGGCGCGGCAGGCGGCGCCGGCGGGGCTCAAGTCCGCCCTGGAGCAAATGGCCACGGTGAGAACACTTGCAGCCAGGGTTTGGGTAGTCTTCCCCTCGTAACTGAATTCCCCGTTGGGCAGGGCGACCGGCATGCATGAAGGGACAGCATCGGGATGAGGGGTGGGTGGGGAGGCCTTAGGCGTGAATTGCATGTAGCCATGTAGGGCTCAGGTGACGAACAGCGGACAAAACTCACCAGAGCGAGGGCATGCTGTGAGTGTCGTACCGCCTGCACTCAACCCCGCTGGCCTCACCTCGCCGTTCAAATCCTGGCACACCGCAAGAGTTCTGCGCTGGTGCATCGGTGTCCTGCAGGGCGTCGCCAAGGGCTTCCTGCCAAAGGGCGAGACCTCCGACAACCTGTGGACGTTTGTGACGGGCAAGAAGCTGGAGGTGCTGCCAGAGGCTCCGTGAGTAGGGATCAACGGTTCAACACGCTCCAGTCGTGTGCATGAAGGGTTTGCGTCCTGCTGCTGCTGTTGCTGCTGCTGCTGATCCCGGTGGTGGGGAGGGTCCGGCGGCAGTGGTGAGGACTGAGCTGTGTTCCATGCTGGCACGTTTGCCTAGTAGCAGGCTGTCTGCATGGACTCGACGTGCCAAAGCAAATGCTCCTTACGCTGCAGCCATGCAAGCGTACAAGCAGAGGTGCACAAGTGCACACAAATTGCTTGCTCAAGCTTGCCTCAACTGAGCCGGCTGCGCATATGCATTTGCGCATGCAGGGAGAATGCGTCCGAGGGCGACCAGGTCTTCCAACAAATTTGCGCCACGCTAGCTGCTCAGCACGGAGGTGAGCGGGAAAGCATGCTGTACGGGTTTGACATGTGGCACTGCCACTGCCGCTGCCAATGGCCTACAGTGCGTGCACCTCACACATCACGTACAAGTCCGGATAGGCGGATACGCAGCATGCGTTGGCGCTGAGCGCAACGATTGACGACCGTCATGGTACAGAAACACGGCGTGGGATGCGTAGTGCACTGCAGCATGCATAGCTTACGTGCAAGCGCATGTGGTAGTGCGCACGCCTGTTTGTGTGCACTTCTCAATAGTCAGCAAGTGTGTTGCACCAATGCGAGCAGGTGCGTCTCTGCTGGAGCGCAAGCTGGTCACGCTAGAGAACAGCAGCTTTGAACTGGAGGCTGCAGAGATGCTCCTGGTGCTTCGCCAGGTGAGCAACGGTTCCTGTTCCGACTGCCAACAACAAGCAACGGCACGACCCCATCCCACGGCTCCTGCATGGCCGTACCAAGCAGTTTTCTGTGTTGTGGTGGACCGCAGGTTGGGTGCAGTGTGAGCGCTGAGCAGGTGGAGCTTTTGGTGGAGCGCTTTGCTGCCAACCGCAAGGGCTTCCTGGACTGCAGGGCGCTGCGCAAAGCGCTGCGCACCGCCATGACGACCACTGCCCTCTAACCGCAACCAAGGAAGCTGGCTCCTGAACTGCACCACTATGAGCCCCAGAGCCCCGTATGATCTGCACCACTACGCGTCCCAGAGCCTTCATCGTAAACTGCTTTCGCAAACTATCCGGTTCCGGTTGTCTCTGCACTTCTTAGCATCATGAACCCTGCATTGTTCAATAACGCAGTAACCAACTTCCAGGCACCTCCAGGCACCAAGAGCTGCAGTGTCCGTAGCTCAAACTGCATCCCTGCGAATAGTTCAGCGAGCTGTCAATCACTGCGGTCCAGCCCTGCAACGCAACCTGGAACATATGTGACAGAGTGTAACACTGTATTCTCGCTAGAGATTGATTCTCTCCGCACCCTCATGAGTTAAGCGTTCGTTGTCTATAGAAGAGGGTTAAGAGTTGGCAGCTACTTTTTGCATGACGGCTGTGATTTCGATTCAGCCAGGACCAGGCCTAAACCGGTTGCGCGCACGTCGACCGGTCCTTTCGCAAGTTGAGCGTAAGCCTTTGCAAGTTACCTTGACAAATCTTGCTCGGCTGCAGGCTGAGACTTTCGCTCGGCGCTCAGTCTTCTTACTTGAGCCCAAGGAACTCACCCAAACTCCAAAGCCACTGCACCTCGTCAAGGTGAGCCAAGCTATATGGCCGAGAAAGATAGCAGGTTGCAATATAGCGGATGCAGACTGCAGCGGCCGTCAGCTCGTAGAGGGGTGGTGCTCGCTTCGCGCTGCCTCGCTGCGCGCCCCGTTCACCTTGCTCATACTGGACCGGGGCCTTGGAGCGCAGGCCGCATGCTTTGCCTATGTATTCACCTTCATGTCATATGAACGTCAGCACCTGTGCATATGCTTGGGAGACGGTGTTGCGCCCTGGAAATGGTTGGCATCGTGCGGCGCAGTTCCCGCCAAACGTCCTGCTCCCTGTTTACTCTTCACCCTACCTCTTTGTCTGCAGGTCCGTGCGCTGCCCTTGGTCCGTAGCAAGGAACAGCAGCACCTCAGCCAAGCCTCTCTAGGTAGCCCTCAGACCAGCAGTCAGCGCAATGCCGAAGAACAAGGGAAAGGGTGGAAAGAACAGGAAGAGAGGAAAGAACGAGAACGAGGAGGAGAAGCGTGAGCTGGTCTACAAGGAGGACGGTCAGGAGTATGCGCAGGTCATTCGCATGTTAGGCAATGGCCGCCTGGAAGCGCAGTGCATCGACAACAAGAAGCGCTTGTGCCACATTCGTGGCAAGATGAGGAAGAAGGTGTGGGTTGCTCAGGGTGACATCGTCCTGGTAGGCTTGCGTGAATACCAGGACGACAAGGCTGACGTGATTATGAAGTACACAGCAGACGAGGCGCGTGTTCTCAAGCAGTATAATGAGCTGCCCGAGCACATAAGAATCAACGATACGGACGTGCAGTTCGAGGGCGAGGACAAGGAGAACCAGGAGGTGAGTGAGGTTGGGGAGGCATGGCGTTTTGAAGCAGGCATGCGTGTTTGCCATCGTGTGGTAGGTGACGGTCGCAACGCACGAGCAAGTGCGACCGGTGCCTCAGCGCTAGCCATATACAGCTGCTATGTGCGTGCACTTGATCAACCTTCAGCAAGGCTGGGAATGCTCGTCCTTGCCACTGTTCCTGTTGATCTGAACCTTTTGATCTTAGCGCTGCAGGCTTGCAACTGAAGCTAGGTCCTCATGTGCAAACAGCTTGCGCAGCCACGACCACTGCCCTGACACTGCCTTTTTGTTGCTGCTGCTGCCTGCAGTACTTCGATTTCGACGAGAACATTGACAACATTTAAATCTCACAGCTTCACTTGCGTCCCTTTTGAAGCTGTTCACAGCGGGTGGCAGCCACCCACCACACAAGCAGCACACAGCGGTATGGTTGACCAATGGCCAGCGCATGGAAACCTATGCAGGACATCTGCCACACATTTGTTGGTTCCCGGGCTGCCTGCGCATGCATGTAGTGCGCAATGCCATGCTTTGATGTTGCTGGATGCCTCGAGCATGCAAGCCAGTCCAACGCTTTTCGTATGGCCCGCATGTGCGCATGCCATAGCAGTGAGTAATATTAGGGGCAAGTGCCACAGAACATGTCTAGTGCGCGCTGCATTTGGCATCGTCCTTATGCAAGCCTATGCGCCCAGTGCTGGCTTGTGCCGCGTTTGCAACAACAGACATTGCAAGGGTGTTTGCTTACTATGCTATGATGCTGCGGAGGCGGCTTCATGTGGTACGCCAGGGTACAGCCCGAACCCGTGTTGTAGTCCCCTGCAGCCTGTAAGCTTGGCACTGGTCACTGATGCGAATGGTGGCTGACACGTCAGCAGCCTTGCACTCGCTGGCGGACTCTACTGTATGGAGAGGTGTGGGCAGCCTCCACAATGTTAAACCTGCATTTCCACTGCATCAACACACTGGCCAGTCGATCAATGCTTGAACATTGGTTGTGCGCGTATGGACGCTCTGCACGTTCCATACTGATTACTGTGTAGAATGATGCTTGCCTGCGCCATGCGGTACAGACCACGGCAGCCAATGAGTACCCAATCTCTCATGCATATGGCTACAGCATGCCACCGCATGCGAATGTGATGACATGTTGGGCTGTGCGTTGTAGGCAGGGTTGGTGGGTGCAGTGAGGGGACGGACGGGGCCGGGCTGGGGGCGCGGTTGTATGCTGCCTCGGGGTGAGGGAGAGTTGTAAGCATGCAAGCAAAGGTAAGGTGAAGGGCACCGTTTCTGCCAAGGGTCGTTGTCCTAGGTGCCCATCATCACAGGGCTTGCTGGTGTCATCAAGCACAACACAGTCAGCATGAAAGGGTCGCATTTTTCGCTCCTGTTGCCTATTGTCCAGACTCCAGAGTGCTACCACACAGGCTTGCGTTGATCCGGAATGACGCAACCCACTGTCGCTCTGCAGAACAGAGCCTGCAGGCTGCTGTGGGAACCAACTGATCTGATCAGGCATGTTGCTGCCCGTGTTGCTCTTGGTGCCGTTGCTTGCCAACCCCCCTTTTGGGGGAAGGGTTTGGCCTCGTGCCTGACGGTGTGGCATTCTGCATGCGTACATTTCAGGTCGAAGTCACCAGCTGGCAGCACCCATTCCTATCAGCCACGCTGAAGGCAGTCAGTACAGCTCGAGTTTGTGATGGGGTGTTACAGAAGTACAGGTTGAGAAAGAGAGATTGCAATAATAATATACATAGAGGCATACTGCATGTAGAACGGGCTACACGTTCAAGCAATGACGGGCGCTGCATTGCTGAGATTTGAGCTGGGTGGCGTTAAGCAGTCAAACAAAGAAACAGTACTGCAGCCTGCAGCGTACTCCTAAAAGCGCATGGCACAGCATTGCAGTACGTTGCGACTCACAAGTGCTGATATAGGTCTGTGTGGGGTGCAGTACTGGCAGTGTGCGCCACTTAGCAATTGGAATGAGGCGATATACAGCCTCCTCACACCCACGTGCAGCAGTAAACATCGTGCAGGACTAGCAGCACCGCAGTAGGCAATGAATGCTGGAAGTAGGGCCAAGTGCAGGTTGGTGTAGATAGGACCGGGCTAGATGCGGTACCCTGGCAGTGATGGAAGTGATGTTGTTGGCGCACGCCGCCATGCAGGTGGTGGACTGGCGGTGGATGCACTCACAGTCACAGTCACCGGCATGGAGGGCGCCACAGTCGCCAAAGCGCAGAGCAGTCAGCAGTATGGGTAAAGGGCTCCCCAGTTGGGGGGATGTCAATGAGGGTCATGTATGTGAGCAACCTGGTGCTGGCAAAGGGTGAGATAAGGCCAGCAGGCGACACTGGCACCGTCCGAGTGTACGAGAATATGAACAGCAGAGAATATATTCAAGAGAGAGAAGGAGAAAGAGAGCCGTCAAAGTGTACACGCCACGGGGTGGGGTTGATAGGGGTGAGAGGGACCACAACGCCTGCCGGAATGCGCTGCTCCTCCTCAGGTTGCTTCACGCTGCATGTAGGGCACTGCGGGGTGTCCGCACACCA
Organism: Chlamydomonas asymmetrica; assembly: GCA_001662385.1. NCBI lineage: Eukaryota > Viridiplantae > Chlorophyta > Chlorophyceae > Chlamydomonadales > Chlamydomonadaceae > Chlamydomonas > Chlamydomonas asymmetrica. The sequence goes on along the minus strand of BDDA01000308.1, from coordinate 60,944 downwards.
GCTGGGCGCAGCGGCATGCTTAACGCTGCGCTCGCGTAGCTTGCCACGCCTGCGAGTGGCCCCTTGTTGAGTTGCTGGCTGGAGGTAGAAGCGTGGTGCGGGGGCATGTGATGGCCCCAGGCACGTGTGGGGACACACGGAGCTGGTTGGCTCCTGCATAAAGAAATGCAAGTCTTTGTCGATGCTGCCCGGAATGCAAAAAGGGGGGGGGAAAGGGGCGTTAAGCTGTCAGTACCACCGAAAGCAGCCACAACGCCATTCAACATTCAAACGCGGAAACAGAGACAGCAGATCAGTCCTGCTGCAAGGGTGTAATCGTGGCACATGGAGCGAGAGTGCACATTGCAAGGCGCATTCCGACACGCAGCATTGGCTGCAAGGCGCATGTGAAAAGAGAGCCTGAGTTGGGCCAGATGCTCTTGGTACACAGGTGGTGCACGCATCTGGATAAGCAAAGGTGCAGCATGGATAGCGAAGCATCACATGCACTCAATTTGCAGTACGTAAGCGGACTGATCACAATGCAGGGCAAAAACGCTATCGTGGGCAACTTTGGTTGCACTCTGGGGCTGCCGTCCTGACGACTTTGGCCAGCACATTGTAGGCGTCTGCGTGAAAAGTCGGTCACGCATGCCATGCAGTTCACCACCAGCATGTTCCACCATATGGGTGGGTCAGTGCGATCTGGGTCAGTGCGATGTGAATCAGTGCGATCTGGGTCTAAGCGATCTGGGTCTCGCTGATGCCCAGGCGGGTACGGCGGTACACCGCGTTGTCCGCACGCGTCGCCATCGGAGGTGACGGAACCATCGCTGCCGCCCCGCTGCCGGCCCCGGGCCCTCCAACAGCATTGGCGCTGGCGCTGATGCTCCCAAGGCCCGACAGCCCACTACCGTCCGAGCTGAAGCGAACGGTGTGCGACAGCCCTGCCAGCGCACCACCAGCCCCCTGCACTGGGATGTGGGACAGGCTGTGGCGGACAGAGGGACGTGTACCGCCAAGCGCTTGAGCGTGCAGTGCGCTCAAGGCCGCGCTTGGCGATCCAACGCTTCCAGCCTGGGATAGCCTGCTTGGCGGCTGCGGCTGCTGCACTTGGCCTGAGGGGCCGGGGAGTTGGGAGGGCTGGGAGGCCATGCACCCTGGAGCAGACACGCGGGGCGTGCGTCCCGCGAGCCCACTCAGCAGGCTGTGTACGATGGGTGACTGCGCGGCCGGCACCGGCACCGCCGAGCCCACAGGCCCACTGAGCGAGCCGCCACCGCTCCCCCCAGTGTCCGAAATACGCGCGCGGGTGAGCCCGGGCGTGTACGGCATCGCATGCGAGGCACCGCCACCGCTGCCGTAGTTGGTGCTGGTGCTGGGGAAAGCAGGCGTGCGGGCAGCTTGGGGGTCCAGCTGCGGCAGGCCGCCGCCGCCGCTGCCGCCGTTGCCGCTGATACGCCGCAGTAGCGTGGAGGCCGCGGCGCCTGACCAGCTGGCGCGATGCCCCCCGGGCGTACCTGGAGTGGCAGACCCTGAACCGCCACCGCCACCGCCACCGTGGTGGATCATTGGGCTGGCCGGCCGGGCCGGGCTCCCAGCAGCGCTGTTATAACTGCCGCTCCCGGTGGGCCACAAGCCGCCTGTGGGCGGCATCCCGGGAGAGCCGGGCTCAGTGCTCGCCCCACTGCTGGAAGGCTGCAGGCCAGAGTGCGCCCTGAACACATGCGGCGGGATGCTCTGCATGCTGCCTGGCTTGCCCAGCAGCGCCGCCCGGGTGCCGGATGGGGTCGTGGCACCGCTGCCGTTGTGGCTGTGCCTGGGCGGCCGGGCTGGGCTGCTGTGGGCGCTGTCGAGGGGGCTACCGGAGGCTCCCGGGAGGGCTGCCTGCTGCGCTGCGATCGCCTCGCTCACTCGCCTTCCTAGCGAGGACGATCGCAGCGGGGCGTACGGTCGCAAGGCGGGTGATCCGCTTCCGCCGCCTTGAGGCTGCAGCTCAGAGCGCAGCGGCATGGGAACGTCGCCGCCATGGCCGCTCCCGCCGGAAGCATCCGTCGCACGGCTCTCCATGCTGCTGCTGTGGCCGATCGCGGTCGGGCGCGGCGGCCGGCCCGCATGGGGAGACTCGTGCATGTGCAAAGGGATGCTCCCTGCATTCGCATTTGTGCGGCCGTACAGCGGCTCGCTTATGCCGTTGGGAACATGGGAAGATTCACTTGCAGCAACGGCTGCAGGCAGGGACGCAGTACGAATGCGTGCCAGGTTGGCGGGCGCGTCATGGGCGGCGCTGGTCGTTGTGTTTTGCCGCGTTGCCTGTGCGAGGCCGTCCAGCTCAGCCAGCATTTCATCCACGCAGCGGCTATCGTCCGCCTGCTGCTCTGCCACCTGCTGCTGCTGCTGCTGTTCGTGTTGAATTCCACCTGCGCTCATTGCGAGCACACGATGGCCAGTAGACCAGTGGGATCAGATTTGATTAGAGCCAGTTGTGAGTCACATGGTCACAAGAAGCCTAGACTGCCGCATGTGGTCAAGCCTGCATGAGAAGTGTCGCAGGGCCGGCGGGTATGCTGCTGCAGTGACTGATGGCCAGCTGTGCCAGGTTGGCCAGTGCGGCTGCACTGAGGATGCATCGCATGATCTCATGTGCACCGTGAACCTGCATGTCGATGGAGGACCTGGTGGTTAGCTTCATCCCTCACCTTGTGTTTGTGCCTGCTCAGGCAAGGGCACCATGCCCTGCATCACCGAGACTGGCTGGGAGGCACCGTCGGACTCCTGCTGTGCACGATCAAGCAGCGCCTGACCAAGGGAGTAAGACCTTCCTGCTTGTTGAGCGTGACACTCGTCCTCAAAATCCTGCTCCGGTGCTTGAGGCTGCGGGTGTTCCACAACAAAGACATCGGCTTCTGCCTGCCGGTGGGCGTTCTGGTTCTGCACCCATTCCCTCACGTGCGGTGACACCCTTTGGCTGCTATTGCCGGCGTTGCCATCATCGTGGTTGTGATACGTATTCTGCACAGGCGCGTCTGTGTGGGTAGAGGGCCCTGCATACGTAGCTCGCCGGCGTGGCTGATTGCCAGGCTCAGCGGCGTGCTGCGCTTGTGCCCGCTTCGGAGCGGGAGCTACGTGCAAGAACTCCCTCTGGGGAAATGCGCTGGCGCCTGCCTGGTTGTAGCCTCCGTTGCGTCTTTGTCGCCTGTCGTCATCATCAAATCGGTACACTGCGCATTGCAGTGCACCCGACATGACACCGTCAAAACCACGCACAGTGGGGTCTCGCAAGGACAGAGCAATAATACAACAGTCATCTCATCGAAATTCGCCACCATGCAGGAGGCACGCACCATAGTCGCTAGGTGTGCTGCAGTCGCTCGCGGCAGTGCTGGCAAGCCGCTCGGTCGTGTCGCCACCGCACCACTCCAGCATGTCGCCGGAATGCCTTGATGCCTGCACATACCGCCTTGGGTCTTGCCCCTCTTCCTCATCTTCACCTACAGGGTGACCTTTGTTGCTCAAGGATACAAACGGAGCCAAGAAGCGCTCCTTCAAGCTTTTTGCACGCGGCTCTGGTTGAGCTACGTTGATGCTCTTGGGCTTGTACTGCACAGGCAGCAGTTTGGCAGAAACGTAAATTCAGTAATAGTTAAAACGTCTCAGCGGCAGACAGTGACTGCCCTCCGGCCCAGTGCGAGGGCAAACCAAGCAAGTGACACACCACCAAAAACAGCGGCTCGTACCTGAACAAATATGTTGTCCTGAACCTGCTCCCGGCCAGCTCTTGACCCTTGCTCCTTGCCCGTGGCTGATTTTGTCAGCACTCCTGGCCTGCTGTGTCCCTGCTGCTTGTTTGCTGAACCTTGAGCGGGGCGAGTCGGGTCAATGATGTCATCGCCACCACGCAACCATGACAGCATTTCTCCCAAAGCCAAGTTTGCTGTAAGCCTTTAAAGTTTCAAAGCCAGTTCAGGCCAGTCTAGTGCAGCTCGGCTGAAGCTATTAAGGTTTAGGAGAACGGGTGGACCATTCAGCTCAAGAATGGCAAAATGTGGATATTGTTCTTGGTATGGTGTTGAGAGAGGCGACAGGAGGACAAAGCCACGCGAGGTTTTTGCTGTCACCTTGTCGCAGGAGTTAAACATACGCAGTCATGTCGCGAGGGCCTGGCTCGGCCAGACACGCCCGCCTTTGTGTGAAGGGCAATGTTCTTTGACTGCTGAGACTTGGCCGATAGGGCGAAGGATTGGGGGCCTGCGTTTGCAGTAGGTAATACGGTAATATAATTGATACTACTTTGTAACGCGTTCCGACAACTGTGTATGAAAAGACTTGAGTGTCCTGTCAACAAATACACCAGTCCTGCAAACAATCTGTAGGCCTCTACAGAGACGCTACGTTGAGGGAGCGTACGACTATATGGCATAAGCATCAACTAATGTACATGGCTGCCAGCATCCGTAAACGCAAACCTAGGCCGTGCCCGGCCCTGTGCATGCAAGCTCAAATTGCACGTGTCTATGCAAGACTGCATCCAGACTGCATCTACACTCCACAGCTATTGCAGGTTAAGCCTCTGCTGATTCCTGTTTGCTATGCTGCTGAGTGCGTACATGTGCAGTGCCATACCGTCCTGGCAGCAGCACAACGCAAGGACTTGCCAAAAACACTGCCCCGCGTTGGCTTGTACCCAGGCTTGCAGCAGCATCGGTGATGTCAGTAGTTGTTTGTGCTTGTATGCATAGCTTGCTGCTAGCCTGCTATCGGACGGGACGGCATATGTGTTGTACAGGTTTGACGGTACCCTTGCATATTTCAGCGGCAGCAGACTTACTGCCCGAGCCCCAGGAAACCCACACAGTGACCCCACTGGCTGCCTTTCATCCACACCAACAAACACCAACTCCTAAACGTCAAGCAGAACAGTTGCATGATGATTGGTCCACCCCGCAGGCGCAGGTCAGCTGCCTATGCCACCTAGCAGGCCGCACAGAGCAACCTGCAGGGTGCTGACACAAGCCATCGACTGTTCCCTCACCCCCATACAGTGACTGCATTGCATGGCCATGCACACCCAGCGTGGGTGCGGCTACTCCATCACAAGCTCACAACCAACTGCAGTACTGCACGTCCCGCATGCCACATGCAGGTGCTCCTGCTAGGGTAGGAGCTCACCCTGGAGCTCACCAGACCCAATAGTGGAAATGCATGGCAGCACAGGGCCAGCATGGCAGCAGGGGGTGCATGCGTGTGATATGAGCATTCCTGCATTGTGATGTGGGGTAGGTAGAAAGGTCTTGACTGGGGAATGGGGATGTAGGGGCATGCAAGCGCGTGCGGTGTGCCCCGCAGCGTTTGCCGGCGTGTGTGCTGTGCTGTGCGGTGTGCAGACGCAACGCTCTTCACTCGCAGCAGCAGCCACAGCACGCGCATGTCGCATGCAGCGCACATATCATGCAGGAGGCTGCCGTGCCAGTAGGCTCATGCACGTCTGTTAAATCACGGAAAATGATGTACCAGTATGCATTACCTGTGCACAGAATGCACCAGCTCCACCATCCCCTAATCTGCCGCTCCCATGCATGCCGCCAGGAATCATGTCCCCTGTCATTGTCCCTGTGCGAGTGGCTGCTGGGCCCACCCAACACATCTACATGGCAGGTGTCGGCAACCACACCTTTCCTGCCCCGCAATCTGCTTGTTGCAGGCCGAGCATCGATTTGAAGGTCCTGCATCCACATGTGCGTGAGAAAAAGATCTCTGCGCCTGGCTGCTTTGCCAACACTCTGGCTGTGCATGTCGTCCATCCAGGGGGAGCACGTGCCTGGTACACGCGCAAGCGGACTCCACCATGAGCCATCACCAACTTGCGATGCAGTGCTTTCCTGCGCTCCATCGCTGGCAGGCCTGACGTGATGATGACGTGGAAGCTGCAGGATAGGAGCGCACATCCTGCGCAGCCAGCATACCTGCATATGCCAGTCGGCCAGATGCTCAACGTATGACAGCTGTGAGGGCGCCATGACATACAACCTGTTGCTGGCCAGCCAGATACCCTATCCAGATTGGGGTGATTTCACATGTTCGTATTGCATCTGCTCCTGTAAACCCTTGGCGTTGGTGCCGCAGCTTGGAGCTCTTGCATGCTAACCCATCTGGGCTTGCTCACAACTTCAGAGGGCCAGCCCTGCCTTGCGTGTAACATGTATGCATGCAAGGTCCAGTGCAACGAGAACCTGGGTGCAGACACAAGCCTTGCATATGCTCGCTCGCCATTGGTCAGCTCAGGTGCAGTGTCTATCCATACGCATACGCACATGCACACTGCATGGCCCCACGGGAGTCACACGCCATGCCCTTGGGCGCTCTTTTTGGGCACTACTACAAGACCCAAAATGCGGCACACCCAGCATACAACGCTCATTATCTTAGCAGCGATCGTGGCCCTGGTGCTGCAGGCTGAGGGCAAGGCACACCCACTAGGTGTGGGTTTGCTTCCCTGCAACCCTGAGTGTACCGACTTCAACCTCACATTGTCCTGCCCAACTGCTGCCTGGCACATCACACTGTCAGCTTTTGCCTTGCTTGAACTGAACAGGAATCGAGCTGCCGGGTACCATAAAAAGGGTCATCATTAACATCGGAGCCAACGTCGACCCACCCACGTCGCCTGACCCCTCTACTGCTGTAATTGCGGTGGAGCCGTTGGCTGAGGTGGCAAGCAGGATTCCAAAGACCCCTCGCAGGTGAGCATCAGCTGCTGGATATGGGCTGTGCAGCCTGTGGTTATGCTGTGGCCCAGCTTGCCTACAGGTCATCCCGCCTTGGCGGTAGGTGCTCTTGCCTCGACCACACCCTCTTTGTCCTTTTGCTAACCTGACTATCTGGTGTGTGTGGTTACAGGTATGTGCTCACAGCAGCTATCACCAACTACACCGGAGTAACCATTTTCTACAACTTCAAGGACTCATCATCGCTCTCAGGTGGGTGTGACCAACACTCCCCCCCGCCCTGCCTCGGACAGGGTGCGAAATGCACGCAAGCACCATCACTCCACTTCAGAGCTGGCTGGTCAGCTGGAGCGATTCGTGTCATGCATCCAGCATGCATCCTGGTTGCAGCAACCCCAATCCGACTGGTCTTCCCTTGTGCCTGCAGCATACAGCCCCGCCACCACGGGTTTTGCCAGGAGGGGTGGTGGGATGCGAAATGTGCTGGGGCGCTTACCCTGATCGCAGTGAAACGATTGTTCGGCAGCCCAATTCGCTTCTCGCAGCGGACCGCAGTTGTGTAAGCACCTTATCACTGGCGGTCTCACATAGTCACACAGAGCTGCTTCAATGCCTCATGCTCTGCCTAGCTGCAGGAAGCTAGGGGCTCTGGCTGCAGCTCACCGGACCCAATACCATAGTGGAAATGGCAGCACAGGGCCAGCATGGCAGCAGGGGTGCTTGCGTGTGATGTGACTCAGATGACTCATATGAGCATTCCTGCATTGTGGTGTCTGGTAGGTAGGAAGGGCTCGAGTGGGGAATGGGGATGTAGGGGCAGGCCAGCGCGTGTGGTGTGCCCAGCAGTGTTTGCTGGCCTGTGTGCCGTGCGGTGTGCAGCCACAACGCGACTCAATCGCAGCGGCAGCCACAGCACGCACATGTGGCACAGCATGCAGCGCACATTGTCCGGGTGAGGTTTAACGCGGCAGGTGGTGGATGGTGTGCCGGGGGCGCCCGCCTGCACGCTTCCTCACTACAAGGCACTGGTCAATCCACCAACTCTCGATGCCATATCCCGGTCTGAGCCTCTGGCTATACTGGGCCGGGTGATGTAATCTCTCTCTCTCATACCATGCAGGAGGCTGCCGGGCAGGTAGGCAACACGGACCTTGCGGAAAATGTTGTTCGGTACACTAATTACCGTATACACTGCCTGTGCATAGAATACACCAGCTCCACCATCCCCCAATCCTGCAGCTCTCATGCATGCCGCCAGAAATGGTGTCCTCCGTAATTGTCCCTGTGCGAGTGCCTGCTGGTCCCACTAGTCCCACCCAGCGCAGCCACGTCTCGGTGGCAGGTGTGGGCAAACACGCCTTTCTTGCCCGCAATCTGCTGGCCGCAGGTCGAGTATCGATCTGGAGGTCCCCAATCCAAATATGCGTGGGCAAAAGAATCTTTGCAATCGGCTGCTGTGCCCACGCTCTGCCCCTGCATGTTGTCAGTCCAGGGAAGGCGATCGCTTGCGGCGCGCACACGACCCCACCATGCGCCATCACCCACGTGTGGTGCAGTGCTTTTCTGTGCTCCATCGCTGGCAGGGCTGACGTGATGATGACGTGGAAGCTGCATGAGCGCACATCCTGCGCAGCCCGCATACCCTGCATTTGTCAGTCGGCCAGATGCTCAACGGGTATGCATGAAGGCTGTGCGGGCGCCATGACTTACCTGTTGTTGGCCAGCCAGATACCCTATCCAGGTTGGGGTGATCACGTGTTCATATCACATCTGCTCCTGCGAACCCTGGCGGTGTTGCTGCGCCTTGGTGCTCTTGCCTGCTAACCCATTGGGGCTTGCTCACAGCTTCAGAGGCCAAGGGCCTGCCTGGCGTGCAACATGCAATTGCATGAATGCATGCAAAGTTCAGTGCAATGAGATTATGAGAACCTAGGTGCATACGCAAGCCTTGGGACCCTGCTGCAAGCATGCACGACCACATGCCCACAGAGTTCATGACCACACGCTTGTTGCTGCATGGAGAGCTTCCTTGAGTCGTTCCGCACTGTGCACTCCTTCCAACCCGAAAAGCAACCGTACACGGGATCACCCGACTCGCAGGCAGCAAGCACAGCGGGCACACCTCTTTCACGTAGGTCTGCATGCTGTAGTGTGCTGGTTTCATGGCAATTAACAGCGTTGCTGTGCCTCCCTCCGCACCTGTGCCCAATTTGTACCGATATGCTCATATGCGGCACACAGCATTACTTGCCCTGATTGCGCGACCTGCTCCTGCACCGCCAAAGTCTTCCATGCTCAGGCGAGTAGCGCCCTCACCTGGCAGTCACCGTACAGCTCATGACTCAAAGCCAATACGGTGCATGTTTGTTTCCTGCGGACTGATATGAAGGTTTAGCCTCAGCCTTTGCGGAACCATTACGGGTAGGACATGCCACCACTCCTTGGCAGGGCATAAAAATGACTCACAATGTGAACCGGGCCTTGCTTATTCCTTGGGCTTGCCCGCTGCCACCAGCATGGTAAGACTCAACCGCGCAGCAGTGTTCTGAAGTGGGAGCAGAAGCATAGGGGGAGTCACCTCCCCACAGCCCAAAACGGTATGGCATTTTCCGCTTGGTGGATGGGCGGCACCGGACGCAGGTGAATAGATGCGCAAGGGCTTGGGAACACCTAAAACCGGCCTCAGGCTCAGCCTAAGGGCCCCACGAGCCATGTCCCCATCTGTTCATTTGTGCCTGGTGACCCTGAACTGTACACCTTGAATGCTCCCCCCACGGCAAGCCCGTGGCAGCGGCGCCGGCGAGCGTGATCGGCGGCAATTCTTAAGTCATACAATGTCCAAATCGAGCTGTAAAGGGCCATGGACAGCTGGGGGCTGGCGGGTGGTGCGCGTAGTGCACGTATGCAAGAATGCGGAAGGTACGCCCATCTGGGCTGCAGCGCCTCCAAGACCATTGTACTGCACGAGCACGCATATGTCATACAGGGGTGCCAAAGCAGGCATGGTGCATGCAGAGCATAGGCATAGGCATAGGTGAGCGCGGTGTGGCGTATCACGCCACCGGAGTCCGGCTCGGGGTCTTTGCGGGGTCCACACGGTATACACGGCCGCGCGTCAAACCTGCTCCCGCGCTGATGGTGGTATAGCGCCTGGTTGTTCGCATAGTATGTGCTCGGCTGCAGCAATGCAGCCATTGGGTCGCGTCCCTGGCACAGCGCTGGACAGCAGATAGATGAGTGTTGGGTCAGGCCCAGCAAAACTGTCAGTTGCCATCGCTGCTTCAGATGACGTCAGGGTATCTACCTTAATCAGCTTTGCCAGCACCCGCCTTCCCGCCGCAGCTGGCATACAGGTTGCACGGCGTGGCTGTATGTGTGGTTTGCTATGCCGGGCGAGTTGCTGCCCCGCAGGTTAGCTGCTGCTGCTGCTGCCGGACATTATGGGCGCAGCCTACTGGAGTGCTGGGAACTACCAAACCTTGTGATGCTGCAGCCTGCCGGCATACAATGTACTCTCAGGCTTGCCGAAACCAGTTCCGGAACCAGAATAATGCCCTCCACCCAGACGCTTTCCTAGCTGCAATATTGAGCTTTTTGTAATCGCACAAGATTCATGGTCGCTGAGCTCAGTCATATGTATGCCAATTATGTGGTGACTGCAGGCTCTGCCTGAACTGGTATACACAGACCTGCCGTGCAAGTTATACAAACCGCATTCGTTTGTGCATACAAAAGTTGGCCGATTGGGGGATGCAAATTAGGGCTGTAGAAGCGGTTTCAACATGTGCTGGGTTTGGGCCTGCTGCCCTGAGCGGGGACAGCAGAAGAGTGACCAGGCGACCGCTTGGGAACTTCAAGTTCCAGGCAGCTGCAAGGAGCCGCTCTGCTGGCAGCTCAAAACCACCTGGAACCTTCTACCAGCAATATCTTTGCCAAATAATTGGCAAAGGTAATATATTCAGATCAGTGTGAAGCAGCCAAACGTTTTGTGCTCGCCTGGACCTTGCCATGGCCTTGGTGGTAGAAGGGCTCAGGTGCGTTGTTTAATGGAAGGGACCGTCACTCCAAGACGATGCCTACCACCGAGACGGACGGTGCTTTATTCATACAGTCCTTAGCCAAAGTGCCCCCCCGGGTGCCTCAAGTGCACTTGCAAAACAGCAGTTGGCGGTGTTGTTGGAAAGCGCGGAAACGTGCTGCAGCTGCATGGTCAGAGCCCTTTATCACGTACATAGACATACCAGGCTAACCAGCAACAGACTGCTCACAGTTACAAAAGTAGCTTGCCATGTTCACATGCTGGTGCACAAACCGCGTGGCGGTGCAGGTTGCAAGAAGGACCTGACCTGGCCAGACAATCCCAAGCTCAGGTGAAGAGAGACGAAATCTTCCATGCTCCCGCCTGGTAGCATCACCTCTGCAGCGGCCTCAGCATAAATGTTTCCGGCTTTAACAGACCTCTGAGCAGCAGCCTAGGTTGTTCTGCCTACACCGGGTCACGGGGTCGAAAAGTGCAAATAAAAACAGCCGCTGCTTCGTAACTATGAGGCGCCACAATCACAACGTCGTGCGCGGCGTCAATACATTGACAGGTCACAGTCACGAGAGACAAAACAAATCGAATCGTCCACGAAATCTGTTTCTACTGCTGAGCAAGCTTGTAAGCTTGCTTTATCATTCATTGTTTACGTTTTCTGGCTTACACCCACTGTCTGCGTCTGAGTCTATTTCTGTTTGGGCAGAGGGGCACCGCTCTTTTGTCACCAAGACACCAACTGTTTGTGACTACTACTGGGGCCTCTACTACAAGACCCAAAATGCGGCACACCCAGCATACAATGCTCGTTATTCTAGCAGCGATAGTGGCCCTGGTGCTGCAGGCTGAGGGCAAGGCACACCCACTAGGTGTGGGTTTGCTTCCCTGCAACCCTGAGTGTACCGACTTCAACCTCACTTTGTCCTGCCCACCTGCTGCCTGGCACATCACACCGTCAGCTTTTGCCTTGCTTGAGCTGAACAGGAATCGAGCTGCCGGGTACCATAAAAAGGGTCATCATTAACATCGGAGCCAACGTCGACCCTCCCACCTCGCCTGACCCCTCTACCGCTGTAATTGCGGTGGAGCCGTTGGCTGAGGTGGCAAGCAGGATTCCAAAGACCCCTCGCAGGTGAGCATCAGCTGCTGGGTATGGGCTGTGCAGCCTGTGGTTATGCTGTGGCCCAGCTTGCTGACAGGTCATCCCGCCTTGGCGGGCGGTAGGTGCTCTTGCCTCAACCCTGAGTCCCCGAGTGATAATGCCCGCACGAACATGCGCTGCCTTTGTGCATCAGCACCTCACACTGGCATCTATTGCTTGTCAAAAGGAAACAGCAGTATGTGACCTGCTCTGCACAGTCAAATGTGGTCCTAAGCACTTGTGGGGATGTGAGGGGTTCCCCCAGCGAACCAGCCAGCGAACGAATGAAGGCTCTCGCAAGGGTTCACCTGGCTGCCCCTGATAGTAAACAGCACTGTACAGGTTCGCTACGGTCTATTGGTGTTGTGCCTAACCCGGCTGGACCCTGCACAGTTGAGATTAACGGGTGGAACACGGGCATAACGTTATAACGAGCGAACATGCAAAACAGCATTTGCTCTGTGTGTGGCTGGCGGGGTGGGTGTGGGAGGCCATGCTTGTTAGAGTTCAGCCGCTGTGTCTTCGGGCCTGATTCGGTTGAAATCGCATGCTGCCCTGCCGCAAGGCAAGGCCTCAAATGCAAATGTGGCAGCAACCAACAAACCAGTCAGTCAGTTTTCCCTTCGCGACACACCTACAGCTGCACTAAGAGGCCTTCTGAAAATAGTTACACAGGTTTCAGCGTTGCGGTGCTGCTTGTTGTTGGCCTCTCTGTCATGTGTGCCATCCAGCAGTACCTGACAAACACCTCCCAGGCCCACCACACTACCCACACCCTATTTGTCCTTTTGCTTACCTGACTATCTGGGGTGGTTACAGGTATGTGCTGACAGCTGCTATCACCAACTACACTGGAGTAACCATTTTCTACAACTTCAAGGACTCATCATCACTCTCAGGTGGGTGTGACCAACACCCCCCCCCGCCTGCCTCGAACAGGGTGGGAATTGCACGCAAGGCTGAGGCTGAACGGGAACAACAGTCGCAATGGCATGTCCCAGTGCCTACGTTTTGCATTTTACGCAAGCGCAAATGATCGTCCTTGCCATGACTCCACTTCAGAGCTGGCTGGTCAGCTCTCAGAGTGATCCGCGTCATACATGTTCTAGCATGCATCTGCTTGCAGCAACCCGAATCCGACTAATGCATGACGCTCCCCACACCCACCCCGCATTCACACTCGTAGACAGTACCGACAGCGCCACGAACCACCTAGCGTGTTGTAAGCAGCTGTAATCATGCTGTGCGCTGCTGCTTGCAGGCAAGCCTAAGGGCGGGTTGTCAGACCAGGTCATTGCCAAGGCGGATGAAGGCGGCGCTGCCACGCTGGTCCCATCGCTGTCGCTATCCGCCCTGCTGCGTGCGCTGTCCCGCTACGAGTGCTATTTCCTCAAGACAGACATGCAGGTGAGATCTTGCTTCTAGCTAACATCATGGCAGCCTTCAGGCAGCACACGGCTACCACGCGGAGTCATCTGAGTGGAATTGGGGGCAGGAGGAGGCTGCAGGAAAGGGAGCAAGGGGCATGGAGCGAGGCGGGTTTCGCTTGTGTGAGGGAGGGCTGGGAGCATCCCTGGTCAGTGTATGGTGGTCAGGGAATGGACATGCCAGTTAATTGCAGACAACTGGATCAATAATCATGAACGTGTCCTTTTGCACGCATGCACAGGGCTTTGACTTCCTGGCGATCGAAGCTGCGGGAGCCGACATCCTGCGCTGCCCTTACATCTACGCTGAGACGTACTGCAACGGCAAGTAACTAACACCTGAAGCAACACCCACCCAACAGTCATGTACTCCTCAGCCCGCATGTGCGTAGTGTGTCTCACGAGTGCTGGATTCGCAAACCAGTCATCATTCCCGACGACGGCGCCCTAACCATGGTGGGCTGGATTGCCTGTCCGTAACCGACCAAACAACTCACTCCTCGGCTGGTGAACTGCTTCCACTGACCTGGGGTGTCTTCCTGCATGCCATTCTGTGTTTTCTGTGCCTGCGCACGCGGTGGTGGTGCCACGGGTGTGTCAATCGCATCGCCGTTATCCCGCCTGCGTACATACGCACAGGCTATGAAGGCTACGAGGGCGCGGTGAGTCCCCCCCTGTATGATCACTTACATGGCCACTTACATGACCACTTACGTGATCAATTGTATATGGCAGTCGCTGCCTCTGTGAATGCTAATGCTGCTTGCGGGTGCGGTTGCACATCGTATCATCTGGTGCGTTGCTGGCGGCTGCTACCTGCGTGATGGGTTTCATCGCATTGCCATTGCAGCCGCCTGTGCAGTCCACCCGCACACCCACAATATGCCATGCAAGCGTCGCAAACTGCGCATCAGGGCAATTGAGTCATGCGCACTGGACACGCCAACTTGGCCTGTCTACCTCCAGCGCCTGTGCACGGCCTGTGTGCTCTGACTTTGGTTGCTGACGCGCCTGCCGTTCCTGCCCATTGCCTCTGTGTTGTTCACCACAGAGAAATGACTACGACAAGCACTGGCTGCCGCACATGACTGCTCTGGGCTTCGTACCCCAGATCGCGCCTTGCCCGACCGGCAAGCACGATGAGACCAACACGCTGTGGAAGAACCCGCGCATGAACGTCGACCCGCCCTCAAAGGAGGCCTGCGACCGCTGCTGGGCATAGCGCATTGCGGGGAATTCGGCAGCTGTATACCGCATGCAGCGGCTGATAAGTAAGTTCTGCGACGGAAGGACCCGCTGGATGGCATGCACACCAGCGATGGCAACGACGGCGCGCTTATACTGAGTTACTGACCCTCAGGATCTCTCAGGATCTTCCAGCAGCATTTTGTTATTCGCACACCGTGCGACGGTCCAGCCAACCACTTACACCTGGCAGGTATTACCTGTATGGCGTTGTCGATGACCCCCGGAGCTTTTGCCTTGCCTTACGTGCTTGAGGCGCCTGGAAGCTGTGCGTGACTTTCATGGGGGGGAGCTGCCCCTTCGGGTGCCTGTATCACACGACTTGTGGCGAAGTCTTTCAGCACTGGCATTCGCGTACGAAGAAATAACGCCCTGTGCAAATCCTTGCTGCCAGGTGGTGGAGCTTTACACTGATGGCATCAGCACACGAACTTATGCCCGAAACAAGTCCTTTTGCCGTGCTGCGTTATCAGCACGCGCCTAGGTGTATGGACCGAACAAGGTGAAGCGTTGAAGCCAGAATTTGATCTGTATCCATCGTTGTCGCACTACGTACTTCTTTGCCAATTCCGCATTACTATTAGCGGAGGCTGCGTACCGTAATCAATACAAAGTGCCGCGTGTAGCTGTATGGAACTGCTGCGCGTACGTCGTTTGAACATGACGTCCAAATGGTTCTTGCAAATGCTTGATACTGCCCGCTGTGCACTGCTACTGGACGCGAGCGATGCATTTGCGCAGTATCGCAAATTTTCCATGACGCAGTCCGCACGCAAGAAAGCGTTCATATGCCATGCACACTGTCAATTGCACATTTGGCAAGCAGTAGGTAATGCCCGCCTTGAGCGTGTGTGCGGCAGGCGCTGTCGACCTTTCTGCCTTTTCTGGTGTCTCCCCTGCCCTGCTTGATCTCTGGTCAGTGTCAAGGTATGCATGAGAGGCATTGGTACCCATGTACAACAACCGGACCGGGCATTGGCAGCTTATGAGCACATCGACCCTGTAAGAACACCTGCCCTTTTTCATCTGCAACCATCCTCAACCATACTAGCCTGCGTGCCGGACTGGTCTTCCAAGCCCAACACAATCTTACCCGCTTGAACAGCAGCAGCAGCACTGTGCTTCACGCCAACTTGGTGCAGGACCATGATGGCCCTGATAGCACAGAGCGCAATGAATGAGCGGCGTAGACCAACATAACAAATGCAGCGTCGCATGGCAGTGGCGCTGGTATGACCTCGCGGCAGGCATTGCCAGGGTATCATGCATACGCAGGCAGCACCAGCGGTTATGCCATGCAACCCGCACACTGTTGCGGGGCAAACCGAGGATGCCGCTTGATTGGAGGAAAGCTGCAGCGGCCGCCACAACACTCTGTTGAGCTGAACACGCAAGCGCAGATGGAGTGAGCAAGCCCAAGTGCTTACGCTCAGCCATGCGCCCAATACTAGCAAGCATCCGGTTTACAGGACTGCGCTACAAGCTGGCTGAAAGTGAAGCTAGGCACTTTGCAGGCGGTGCAGCTCAACATATAGCGGCGCGCTGCCTAGAGCGCATGCCACAGGGCGGCCTGCACAGCACAATCACGCAGGGGTAAGGGGACGCCCAGTGAAAGGACGAAGAGAGGGGAGAGGACGTGACCATCCATCAGGTAGAGTCCTCAGGGCGGCCAGGCTGGGGGCAGCGAGGAGGCGCGCACTCGTGCAGTGGTGACGTAGGTGGGGACAAGCAAGGATCGAACAAGGGTCCCACCCACCACAGAGGGCGGGGCGGTGCATGGAGCCCAAAGTGTGCGTGGAGACAAACGCGAAGGTTCCGTCTGCATGCAGGAGGCGCAGCGGTGCGGCCCTGGCAGGCATGGTGGGGCCGATGCAGCTGAAACGTTATGCGGGAAACCGCGCGCTGAGCAGCTACCGCACGGGGTGGCGACCAAGACATGCCGAGATGACTGAACCACATGGAGGGCAGTGTCAGCTCACAGGGAGCGTGCACATATGGACAGGCAATGCTGCAGTCATGTAATGCAATGTCACATGTTTACCTGCATGTGAATCCAGTACGGTGTATACTATGTGCCGTCATGACGCTGACCGTGGGATGCCAAGCATACTGACTCCTCTGCTCTTTTGAAGTCCTGCATACCGCTGCATGAGCCGCCGTACATACAAAGCACTGTTCCTCACAGGAAAGAGCTTTACTTCCAACTTTCAAGCGTAGGCACTTGGGGGAAGTTTGCTAGCCCAAGGACTCGGATGCTGCCAGCGCCGCTTCTGGCGGCGCTAATCGCCGTCATGTTCGCAGCTTTAGCAGCGTTTGCTTGGAGGCTGCTACCTGGAGATACCACAGCAAAAGCGGTGCCATCGCAGCCTGAGCCCCAGGTGATTTTCGCTTGAGCGTCGGAACTGGCTGCGTTCAATTGGTGGAAGAAATGGCCCAGTCCCACTAATACTTTGCTGAGAAACAACCTGTGGGTAGTTATGCAGGTCGCAGCTGGGGGCAATGCCCGCGCGGGCCGAAGACGTGGAGGGATGGCGGAGGGAATGCGCCGCCGTGCTAACGCCCCAGCTGCAGCTGCAGCGCCCCTAGCACGAACAGCTTCAGAAGATGATGCCTCTACCGGCAGCGATGAAAGCGATGATGAAGGCGAGCCAGAGGTGGGTCTCTCTGCCTGTTCGCTTGTCAGTCCTTGTGAACGCCCCACCCAGTGTCGCAGCGCGCAACTCTGAGTGTTTGCTGTATTGCGAGAGTAGATTCCTGGCACACGAAAGGAACGAAAGAAGGCTGACAAGAAGGAGCAAGCAGAAGCGGAGCGAGCAGCACGCGAGGCGCGCCTGGGCAAGAAGTCGGCGTACGACGAGCGCCGAAGCAAAAAGGAGGCGGAGCGCGAGGCCCGCGAGAAAGCGCAAGTCAGTGCTTGCTCTTCTTCGTTATGCATGTTTAATCATCGACTGATTGTGTTTGACGATCATTAGCCTTGGAGGGACCGCTGCGCCTGCGACTACAGCCCTGTGGCCCGTGTGGCATGTGCACCTGCCTGCCTGCAGGAAGCCGAGATCGCACGTGCCGCAGAGGAAGCTGCTATGAAGGAGGACGAGGAGGCAACCAAATGGATGAGCATGATAAGCGTGGAGAAGGAGGGCACGGGTGCGGGGCCACATGGTGGTGTCACATGCGCGCATTCGTTTGTGCGTGTTGCATGGGACGGGCGTATTGAGGCCCAGGCCTGCTCACAGCCTCACATGCATGCACATATGCGCACGTACACACAATGTGCGTGTCTTTGTCTGCGACTTGTTGTGTTGCAGTCGAGGCTGAGGAGGCGCAGGAGAACCAAGGGCTGCTTGGGCAGTTCATCACGTACATACAGGTGCGCACGGCAGACTGTGGAGTAAGCGCACACCGCCCGCACGCACACGGCCTCGCCTGCCGCTGGCCACCCTGGAGCGTACGTTTCCAGCTCACTGACATTTGTTGACGCGCGGATGGCGCTATCGCCCGACTTCCCTCAAACATGTATGCACGCAGACGCGCAAGACGGTGCCGCTTGAGCAGCTGGCGATTGAGTTTGGGCTGCGCACCACGGACGTGATTGACCGCATCAGCACCCTAGAGGACATGGGCCGCCTCACGGGGGTAATGGACGAGCGAGGCAAGGTGCGTACTGCCGCTGCCAGTAGTCAATCCGCTATGACCAGCATGGTCAGTGCTCTTGTTCTGACCATACTGTATGTGCAAGGCAGGCTGTCAGCACCATATCGCTTGGCATGCGGCCCCTGCCCTGACCACCAGGCACATTGCGTTGAACGGCAATTGGGTTTGAGGGCGGGGTGCATGCTGGATGCATATGCACGCGTCCATTCCCGGTCTTGGATCCCCAGTGAGCTGACACAATTGGGGTTACCTTCCCAGCCTCGCACTGCCACCCAGCATACCTGTCGGTTCACTATCAATCTTGTATCCATCGCCTCCTGTGAACTTTGTCATTGCGCGCAACCATCCATGTTTGCATGTGTACCGCCTGGTGCGCCCACACGACCGCAGTACATTTACATCAGCATGGAGGAGATGCAGGCGGTGGCCAACTACATCACCACCAGGTGCGCTGGCTGCAACCCCTTGCATGCACCCGCACACACTGCTCCCGCATGCTCCTGATCCAGGAAAGTCACAGGCATGCTTGCTGTGCCATGCGGCAACACAGCCGGCGCTGGTGCGCTGGTGGCAGCTCCTTGCAGCTCTGTTTGCATTTCCAAGCCAGTGCACCAGCCAGTGGTTTTGGCATGACTGCATGAGCCTTGTGCAATGGCATGGCGACAGGGGGCGACTGCACCATGCAGACAGCCGTGGGCGTGGGTGCGTGCGTGTCAGAAATGTATGTTCCCGTGGGGCCGTGCGTGTGTGTGCATGTGAGTGCATGCGTGAGTGGATGTGTGAGTGCATGTGTACATGCGTGACTCATGTTCCAAGATTCGCACCCTTGGGTACACTCCGTGTTGGTACGTAGTGATGCAGCGCGGCCGCAGCGTTAAGCTCTGAGATGGTCTTGCTGTGAGCTGCAGCATTGCCTGCCAGCCTGCCACGCACGGGCAACCCACAAGCAACGTGGCTGCTGTGCGCATACCGCCATTGCTGCCGTCTGATTTGCCGCCGCCGCTGTTTGGTATGCGCGGTTGCAGGGGCCGTATTGCCATTTCCGAGCTGGCGGCCAAGAGCAACACGTTCATTGACCTGGAGGTGAAGAGCGAGGCGGAGGCCATCACCACCACCGCCCGCCCGCAAATAGACTTTGACGTGCTGCTGGCTGAGACGGCTTGAAGAGTGTGTTGCTGGAGGATGCCTCTTGGGAGCTAGCATCCTGCAACGACTGGCGCGTCTTTCGATGCCGTTCGATGCCGTTGATACTCAATAAGGTTGGGCATGGTTGTGAGATTTCCTGCAGCTGTACTGTCAAGTTGCAACGATGGGATGCTGCCCTACAGGGCCGGTGCGGGCGCCACCAATTGGCTGCTATTGAGCGCAACGCGTCTCCTCCAGCAAGGGATCTGCTTGAACAGCCACATGCATGGTGTGTTTTGTATGTTGTGGCTTGGGTGATGGGTAGCGCACTTGCTTATGCCGGTCAGGGGCAATCAATGTACAACGTGCATGCATGCATGCTCACTCAGACGAGCGTGTGGTGCACCGCTCGCAAAGCGCACTGTAGTGGCCACACGTCATCCGCGTGACATGAGACCTTCGGTTCAATAGGCGTGTGTGAGCGTCTATGGGGCTCGCAAGCACACGACGTTGCCCCGCATGCGCCATGCCGCCGTGCTGTTGCAGTGGCAGTAACGGCCCGGGAGGCATTACTGCTTTGTCACAACTCAGCTCAACGGCATCATGCTTCAAGCACAAATAGTTGCAGGTGATCGGAGAATAAATCCAGCTCGCAAAGGCGTGCGTTGTGATTGCAGAACGTGTTGTGCTGCAC
The DNA here is from genome assembly GCA_001662385.1 of Chlamydomonas asymmetrica. NCBI lineage: Eukaryota > Viridiplantae > Chlorophyta > Chlorophyceae > Chlamydomonadales > Chlamydomonadaceae > Chlamydomonas > Chlamydomonas asymmetrica. The sequence continues at coordinate 40,921 of BDDA01000308.1, read as the reverse complement.
CACGCGCAAAGCTGTGACTGAGCATGCCGCACTTTTTCAGCATGCGCACGGCAGACTGCAATGAGGTTTCACACACGCGCCGTTGAGCTGCCAATTGATGCAGCCCCCGAAAGCCCACTCAGGTGTATGAACAAGGGTGATGCTGGAATCAACACATGGAGTGGCCGGGGGGGCGCGCCTACCAATGCAACATTACTGTCAATAAGGGATGCAGAAGCGGTAAATGTGGATAATGCTGGAGACGAATGCGCAAGAGTGTATGCTTGTGGCATGCGGCTCGAACGAGGTTTGCACTGCTCGCAAAATCGCACTAGCCAGGGGGGCCGAATGGGGGGAAAAGGGGCAACTGTGAGGTGAATGCATCAAATCGCTGCACACCTTGCACGCACACACACTCTGCAGTCATGGCAGCATTCACTTGTGCTGGCGCTAGCTTGGGCTGTGACTTTGCGGTGTAGCACAACACACGTGCTAAACCCGTTCACAATTGTTTCATTCCTGCGAGCCAACCGCAATGTCCCTGCCTTCCGCCCTAGACATGTCTGCAAGTTCATGCAGGGCCATAATCGAACGCAGCATGCTCTTATTCGTGGGCGTACTAACGCCAGCGGCGTCGGCGAGCGACTGCACATACCCGTTGAGGTATTCCACCTCGGTGTGCCTTCCAGCAAGCACGTCCTGAAGCATCGAGCTGGTGTTAGCGCCAGTCAGCTGCGCCACGTGCTGAACCATTGCCTCCAAGGTCTTGGGGCTGTTTATTGCTGGGCCCAGGTCTGGCCCAAGTACTGCGTAAAGCTCTCCGCACAGACGTGACACCAGCTCGCGTGTGTACTCTGTGTGCGAAACTGCACGATTGCGACACCTGAACAGTGCGGTGAGCGGGTTGATGGTGCAGTTGACTGCAAGTTTCCTCGCGACGGCAGCCACCAAGGCCGAGTGGCTGGGCAACGAGCTCGCCCGCAACGGGCTGCAGTCAAGCAGTGCACGCATGAAGGTGTCGTTTGGGTGCGGCTGGGGCCACAGCCTTGCATGGTGTGGGCTGCATAGTGAAGGCAACGTGGGGTCCAGCTGCGCCAGGAGCACCTCGCCCTGCCCCGCGTGCACCACGTGAAACGGCGCTTCGCGGTAGCACCCGTGCGTGACTGAACCCGCATACAGACGCCATGCAGGTTCAGCGCTTGAGGTTCCAGCTGGCGCTTTGAAGATGTTGCTCTGCACCTCGCGATAAACAGCGGCAAGCCCGTTTTGAAGGAGTAACACATTGGCGGTTGGCGCGAGGTGCGGTATTATGGTTCGCAGAGCAGGCAGGGCTCCAGGAGCTTTTGTTGCTACCACCAAATTATCAATTGCCTCTGCTGGATTGCCGTGCTGCTGCCGTTCCTGCAGAGCTTGGACTGTTTCTGCACGCAGCTTAAGCTCGCTGCAAGTTGAGGGGTGCTCAACAGACCGTATCCTGACCGTAGCCCCTGCCTGTGAGAATTTCGATAAACTAACAGAGTCTTTTAAGAGTAGTGTCACCTCATGACCTTGCTGACGCAGATACGCTGACAGCAACAGCCCTATGCTGCCACCTCCACCAAGGACAGTGAAGCGCATGTCAAGCGGCACGGTGAAGTCAACTACTACAGTGTGAGCGTTTTGACAGTGTTGTGGTGAGCATTTGATTATCATACACTGCGTCCGGACGGCTCACAAATCAAACCGCCCGACCGCTTTTAGCATTTGAGCGGGAAACCACTACACGATTGCATTTGCCCTACTGCCCATGCCAACCATAGGGTATTTGCAAGCTCAGTGCTGCTTACTTTGACTGGTACCCTGAACGCACTGTTTTCCGGCTATGGTGAAGCCACTGTGAACTAACGCGAGCAGCTGTCAATCCCTGAGACCGACAATGTCACGTGGCAGCCGCGGCGAGCAAATGCTCCGAGCCTTGGGTATAAGCGTCCCTCAACCCAAGCCCCTGCAGCAGTTGCAGCAGAACACTGATGTGCCAGTTATGTCGAGCCCGGCGAAGCCACCCCGGCCCACTCCTTCGAAGCCGAAGAAGGGCCTCTTCCAGGAAGCAAATGCGTCTCTTGCAGAAGCTCAGCCAACTGATGCAGTTGCCGACCCTGCTGCACAACCACCAGGAGCTGACACGCCCTTCCCTGATGAGCTCAACCTTTTGAAGCTCATGTTCGGTGAGCGCAATTCTGCGCAACGTTGTTAAGCAGGGGCCATATGACTTGACTGCAGTGTGCACACTGTAACCTGCGTGTTTTGTTGCTGCCCATTCGTTGTGTTGATATCCTCAGCGTGCCTGTTGCTGCTCTTCGTGCGCAGACGCTGTCGTACAGGGGCGTGGCCTGCTGCGGCGTCGAAACGAGAAGGTCACTCACGCAAGCCTCAAGCCCACAGTGGAAGCTTACACTCGCAGAGAGTTCAGGGTGGGTAGTGCATAGCAAGGCTGGCTGCATGTTACAGCGCTGTTATGATTGCCGCTTGGCGGAAACTCAAAAGCGAGTTCCCCGCACCGTCAACAGCTTGTTGTCGATGCTGTGACTCTTACTGTCGTGGTGGACAGGTTCAGCACTTGGCGCAAATCAAGCACCTATATCCTGAGGCCTTTGATTGGCAATACATCAAGGTGGGAATCTCAGGCGGGGCTTTGCTGCCAACTGTGCGCACCGCCCTCGCCAACATGGCCACCGATGCTTCCCTGTGAGGGCGCGCTATCACCGAGCTCGGCATGCCCCTCCCCTCCCGACCAGCTGCAAGCACGCAAACATGGCCTGAGAGGCTGAGGTGCGGCGCACGCACGCTTCACACGTGCGGCCACGCTCCCGTGCACGCGCAGGTGCCGCACCCGCAGGATGCCAGGCAGGCGGAGTACCAGCTGCTGCTCACCTTTGATCGCCCGCTGGCCTCCTCGGACAGCGCGGCCGCCAGCGGCGGCAGGACGAGCGAGGTGGTGGAGCGTCGGCGCTTTGTGGAGTGCATTGAGGCCTACATACTCGCAGAGCGCAAGGTGGGTGGGTGGGTGGGTGGGCTGCAAAACGCGCCAGGCGCACTGTTGGAAGTGGTGATTATGGTGCGGATGCAGGCTTAAGGCTTGTGAAGCCGTGTCAAGTGCCACGCATCCAGCACCGAGCACGGGGGGGGGATGCTTCAGCAAAGCTTTGCCGTGCAAACGTAAATGACAGCTTCACAGGACATACTTGAAGGTGTATGGGTGCCACCACCTGCCTTACAGCCTTGCTTGCACTCCTGCCCTACCTCCTTCACCCATTGCACCCGTGTACTCCATGCGTGCGCCACCATTGTGTGCATGAGCAGGCTGAGGACGCAACCGTACCGCCCGTACCGGAGGCTGTACTGCCCTCCAAGGATCTCGCGCTGGACCTGACAGGATCTCGAACCTCTCTGCAGCGGCTGTCCTCCCTGCAATCCGCCGGCAGCGGCGGCCTCCCTGTGAGCTCCAGCCCCTCCACCAGCGCCAGCATCGGCGCGGCTGCGGGTGGCGCAGGCGCAGGCGGCAGCGGGCGGCTGCGCAGCGCGGCAAGTGGGCCCGTGGGTGTGGGCCTGCCATCACCCTCGCCCAGGAGCAGCACGCCTCAGGTGCGCCTGCAGCAAGCGATGACGCCCGCAGGGCTCCGCAGCCAACACCCACCCATACACAACATGCACACAGGTGGAACATGATGTGACACAACGTACAAAGATGCACGCGCGTGCCAATACGCGTGCCACCACAACGCTGTGGAACTTGGCTGCTGATGCTGTCTGGTGTTGCATTCGCCTTAAGCATGCATGCATGATGCCCAAGTCCTGAATAGCCCTAGCCATGCGCTGCCCGAATGATTGTGGATCTGTTCAAGCACCCTGCATAGGCATGCACATCCGCCAGCATGCTAAGTGACGCGCTGCCGCTAAAGCTGGTACGCGCGTGGTGGTGGTGCACGGCAGGGCTCGGCGCAGGGTGTGAGGGGCGAGGCCAACCTCACCCCCACGAAGGGCTCGTGCGCACCAGCAGACGCGACAGGGGCGGCAGCAGCAGCAGGCGCGGCAGCGGCGCCGGCCGTTGAGCAAGCCGGCAGCGGTGCGGGCACGCCGTCAGGCGCTGCCGGGAGGTCCGTGGCGGCGGGGACTCAGGCGCTGGCGGCGCAAGGCACGCCACCGGACAGCGCACGCAGGGGGGCTGCTGGAGTGGGCGGGGGCGGCGTTGCGGCGCGCACCCCGACACGCGCCTACGTGCTCAACCTGCTGTCACCTGCGGCACGTGAGGTGGGCAGCGGCAGCCTGAGGGCTGGGTTGCCAACCCCTCACCTGCTACTGCAACAGGGTTTGTGCTGCAAGGTTGCAACAGCCTGGACATTGAGCTGGCTGTGAACCAGCGAACTCCCTGGAGCAGAGGTGCTTGTGCAGGCAGCAGCATGGAGCGAACACAGGTTGACGACTGGTAGCCACGCAGGGTGTACCGTAATGCCTTGTATCGTAGCGCATTGCAACACAGGAAGCAGCTGCACTTGCGAGAGGCCCCGGCATTGGCAGCGCAGACCCGCCTGCTGCTCTCCCACACCCTGCCTTGGTGGTACAGTCCCTTCCTGTGCGGCGCAAAACCACGTGCGCTCCCCTCCACCACCACCACTGCGCTGTGCTCTGCTTCACCTACCTGCAGCAATTGCGGCGCAACCAGGACGCCGCTGCCGCCGCGACGCCCGAGGCCAAGCGGCTGCGTGACCTGCAGCGCGCGGTGTCGCGCCTGCCTGAGGCGCAGGAGCTGGTGCGAGGCGTGTTCGGCGCCGCCGGGCCCTGCGTCATGCCCACGGCCGAGGTGAGCTGCACGTGTGTGTAGAGCTCGCGTCGCTGACAAGTGAGCAATACGGTGCTGATTGAAGTACGAATCGGTTTACAAATTGGTGCCTGGCTGCGGCGATGTTTGTGGGTGCTACGGCGGTGATCGTGCGCAGTTGCAGCGCAGTTGCAGCGCAGTTGCATCCGTCATTTCGCCCCCGGTCCCGTGCGTGCACCCCGTGTGTGATGTTTTGTTTTGGGGGTGTAATGGACGGCCGGAGCCTTTTCTAATCGCACCTGCTCTTTTGCGTCAAATCGGTTTGCATTGCTGCGTCGCAGCTGGCGCATGCCATGTGTGCGCGCTCGATTGACCGCCAGGGCCTCACGCCCGCGGATGCAGTGCTGATGATCAACGCGCTGGCACGCAGCGTGCCAGAATTCCTGCAGGTACGTGCGTGCGTGCAGCACAGTAGCCAGGGGTGGGCCAGCCATGGGCTTGTGTGTGTATATATAGGCGGCTTGGGCAGTACGGTATCAGTGCGAGGACGCATGATATGGCTGCCAGTTGCACGCGTTGTGTGGTGAGGACGAGGCCTGTGGAGGGGGCCTGCCTGGAGAGATAATTGAGCGATTTACTCAGCGGCTGGCGGAGGGTCATGGTTGAGATCCAGCAACAGGCATGGGCATGCACTGCTGCAGCCCGTGTTTGAATGTGAGCGGGACCGCTGCACGCCGCCCCGTCCTCACAAGGCCGAGGCCACAGTCTCGCACCAGTGCATCACGCCAACGGCTGCCACTGCCACTGCCTGACAATGGTTGCTGCAGGTGGAGGCGCCGTGCGTTCTGCCTGACGGGTCGCACCGCGCCCAGAGCGTGCGCATGCACCGCTCCGCCTCGCTCAACGCCACCTTCGCCAAGCTCAGGTCCATCGCGGCGGACGCCGCAAACCAAACCGCCGCGCTGTTTGGCTCGTCGGCGACGCTGGCGACGCCGGCTGCTGCGCAGGCCTCTCCCACGCTTTCAACAAGGGCTTCTGAGCAGCAGCGGCAGCACGCTGTCAATGGTGCGATGGGCGCTGGCAACGCCATCGGCAGCAGCAGCAACCCCCTGAAAAGCGGTGGTGCTGCAGCGGTAGGGGCGGTGGGTGCCACCGCCGCTGGTGGCATTAACGGCGCCGGGCGGTCGGCAGGCATTGCTGACAGTCCGATCGCTAGCGGGCGGCCCCACACGAGTGTGAAGGCCGGCGCCCGCCCCGCGCCTGTGCCGGCGTCGGCCGCGACCGATGGTGCTGGCCCCGCGTCGGTGCCGGGCGTCGCAACACTACCGCAGCCACGTGCGTTGCCTGGCAAAGGCGGGGACGATGCCCCGTGCGGGCAGACCCGCAGCTCACCTGCAGGCCCAGGGGCTGACGCAAACGGCGGCTTGGCTGCAGCTAATTTGGCAGCTGATCCTGCTTGGGGGGCGGGATCGGGGGACTCAAAAGCCTTGCTGGCACCTGCGCCATCTCCCTTCAGGCGAGCCCCGATCATACCCAGCTCTGACGCCGCCGATGCTGCGGGTGTCGACGGCGCCCAAGGACTCAACCTGCAGCTGCTGTCGCCAGCCCGAGGCCGGGCCGGCCAGCAGCCCGCGCCGCCGCTGCAGTCGCCCCGGCATCCCGGAGACACACCCAGGCCTAGCAGGCTGCCCTTGCCGCCACCTCGGGGCACGCCCAGCCGCCGACACGACACCTGTGGACCAGTGGGCGGCCTACCGCCTCACCCGCCACCACAAGGCGAAACACCGCTTCGATCCGGCGTGCGTGCAGAGATGCAGAAGCTAAACAGCAGCGCCAAGAAGCAGCGTCTGACAGGGCTGGCCGGCGGGGCGGGCGCGCAACCCGACGCATGCGGTGCCAGCAGCGGCGCCACCGCAAGGGACGCGCCGACGCCGCTCAAGCGCCGGAAGCTGAACATGGATGACGTTGCTGGCGAAGCGGAAGCTGCTGTCGCAGCGAGCGAGGGCGTGACGGCGGCGGCGGGGGAGCCCCGCTCCTGCAGGACCAGAGGGTCAACTCCGCTGGCGTCCGGTGTTGCTGCGAGCGCCTCGGAGCAGGGCGGGGCCCTTGGAAAGACTGCGGCGCTTGGGGGGCCGATGCAAGGCGGTGGTACAGCTGGCGGTCAGCAGGGGTCTCTCCAGGGACAGGACGTCGGGCTTGGCGATTCGGAAGTTCAGGGGCTACACTTTTTGGCGGGTGGCATGGACGAGGTGCGGTCGGCTCGCAAGCCGCGCTCCTTCAGGTCCCTGGCAGGCGCAGAGCAGGCGCCACACTAGACACACCGCCCAACGCGTGTACGCAGCAGCTTGTCACAGTTTGTAACCCTGTTTATAAGGGACCTGGCCATTTGACTTTGATGTGTTGATGATGCTCATGACCAGCTTGTGGAGGCGATGTGCTGTAGACTGCAGCACTAGCTAGTTGCGGCATTGATAACCCCCTGTCAGGCCTGCTGGTGGGTGCTTGAAATGGTGTTGACCACGCACGGCAGCGTAGATGCGGTACAGACCCGTGGTCTTCTACGGGTGGGCAGCCACCTTGAGGCCTTGATTACCGATTTCTTGCTGTCCCGCTGCTGTGAACGGTACTCCAGCGTGGTGAAGGCAGGTCGCGGTGTCTCATAGTGTGTAACGTCTTGATTGTCGCAACGCATTCACGAAGTGAACCAGTAAGTGAACCAGTAGCGGTATCCTCAGACTGGCACACGATGTAACGCCTCACTAGGCCTCGTATGTTCCCTTATATATGCGCAGCCTTTGTGGCAAGGTTTCCCTCGTGCCGTGTACAGTGTGGAGCTGGTTGACTAAGGGTCTGCGCAGCCCCTGGTGGGAGGCAGGAACCGCGCCTCGTGCTGGTGTGCACTTGGTTTCTGCAGCGACATATAGTGTTGCGTTGTGGTGCTGCCTGCTCAGCAGCCACATTGACAAGCGGGATGGGACGTGGTTTGAAGATGTGGTTTGAAGCACACTCGTGTGACATTTTCAAAGGAAAGCACATGAACTGAACTTCCTACTACACCAGCGACAGCTGTGCGCCAAGATGTTCGTAAACAAGCAGCGTAAGCACATTTTCTGAAAGCTGGTCCACAGCACCCTCCACATCAAGGTCCATGCGCCTGTTCTGAGCGCAGTAAGACACGGTACCTGGCGGCCAAACTGCCTTCCCAAACACACGCGAAGCGAAGCCTTCAGCCAGCCTTGCGTGAAACTATATGTGCTGCCCAGCTACGTTAACAGGTTATCATCAATAAGTGTCTTGACACGTCTTTGGGCTTTGATGACGATGATGGCTTTTGAATTTCTCCCCGCCAAAACAAAACAGTTGTTAGATGTGATGATGGGGCCAAAACACCCATTTGGAAATTCCAAGCGACGCACCGGCATCGTATGTTGAATACACGCACGAACTAACCTACCAAGCGCGTGGACCCGGTCGGCTTGCCCAGTGCGCATACATAACCACCAGTCTCTGGAAATAAAATATCTTCCAACTTGCCCCCCAACTGCGGGTATTCTGGGAGTGCGCCCCAGAGCTCCAGCGTCCCACGATAACCTTACCTGCGCTTCCGACCACGCTCAGACTGGCAACACAGACAAGCCAACTTTACCACCGGGCCGCTTCGGCAACGGGTTGAGTGCTTGGGCAGCAACCAGCCGCAGCAGCTGTGAAGGGAACCCTCTGCTGCCTCCTGCTTGGCGCTAGGCTATCATCTCAAGGCTACCGCCACCGGGTTCTGGTTTGTGCGCGCACGCCTGTGCCAGGCCACGGCTTGAACACGAATCACCACCTGCTCTGGTCCGTTGCATCCAACAATGGCACAGCCCAAGCCTTCCACCTGCGCGGACAATTTCTCCCTGCCGCACTCTGGCTCAGCGCCTGACACAGCTCCGGTTTGCCAGGTGCGGGCACAGGAATGAGAAGGGCATGACGTGCTTAGTGAGACCGGGGGGATCCCTCACCGGGGCGAACCGCTCGACTTCTGCTTCGACTTGCGACCCTCCTCTGAGCACCAATGTTTGCTGTCGCACTTGCTTACGGTCTGCAGACCAAAGTGGTCTTGGCGCTTCAGTTGGGGCACACACCCCTCCACTCCCCGTGCGTTGATATTTTGTGTGTGCACAATTGACACCCTTTTTCTCGTGCTGCGCAGGGCCCGGCCGCTCCACATGTGCCAGCCAAATCTAGGCAGCACAGCATCAGTGGCAGCCTGACACGACACCAGAGCTGCAGCGTCCAGGCCGATGCTCTGCAACTGCCATTCACCCAAGGCGATCACGCAGTTGATGGTGCAGCTTCCCTGAGCGCTGATGACGCAGTTGCTATGCGTGCTTCAATTGCTACACCACTCAGCAGTCAGCTGCGCCTGGAAGCCAGCTGCAAAGCCACACGTGGAAGCAGCTCACCATCCTTGGCCGTGCTGCTCAATGGATTCCCCAACGAGCTGTCGACGCCAGCCCAGCAGGCCTGCGATAACAGCTGCCGCAGAGCTGCTGTTGCACCTGCCTGTGCTAAAGCAAAGCCAGTAGGCGACTGCGTCCCATCCCTGCTGTCCAGCGCTCGCAGACGCCTGAATTTCGACGCTTGCAGGGGCAGCCCAGGCTTTTCCGCCAGCCTTGCGGTGCTCCAAACAGCTCCTACGCTTCCCAGCGCTGCTACCTTTCCGTCCTGCCCCACAGGCAACACCAAGAGTGCTGCTGTCACAGGTAGCGCTGCACGATGCCCTTCTGCCTGCAACGATGACAGTGGCGTTGCAGCGCTCACCAGCTCGCGCTGCGACAGGAGCCCAGGCTCAAAGCTTGCGCAGCAAGCCTACCCTTGCAAGCCTGCTCTTCCAGCTGGCTGCGCCACTGCATCTGTCGAGGGGTGCGACGCGGAGGCGATGGACACAGACGCCTGCGGCACGCAGCTCGACGACCCGCTCACTCCTTGCTCCGGGCGTGTCAATGGGGCCCTCACTGAGCTGAACACTGGCCTTGATGATTGCACAAGGCAGGTGTTCAGCGTACCCTCCGCTGCAGCGGCAGCAGCAGCCCGAGGCAAACAATCACCGCCCGTGATGCCAGCAAGCGGTGTGCCAACGCCACCCGCTGAAGGTGCAGCAACAGCAGCACCAGCCAGCTTTTTCTGGAAAGGTATGCGTGTTATGCTGCCCGGGGGCTTCAACCCCTTTGTGCGGGCGAACGATTGGGCAGGGCGGCCCATGCCGATGCTGCCTGATGCAATGCCGGCGCAGCCGTCGTCGATGCCCCCGCTGCAGCAGCAGGAGCGCTGCAGCAAGCGTGCGCGTGTCGCGTCGCCCGGTCCCGCTGCCAGCGTGTGTGCGCGTGCGCCGCACCACCTGTCGCCCTAAGAGAGCTGGCAGCCCCGTGTGTGCTGCATGCACCTGGCGGCTGCGCCACTCGTGCCGTATCACGTGTTTGTGCGCCGTTCTTGTTCGACAAGGGGGCGCGCCTTCGTCGCTCCACACGCGACCAGGCCATGCCTGCCCACGCACCACCCGCTGCTGGTTATCACGCTACAGTCACCCGGTACCAACGCGCTGCCGCTGTGCCCTGCCGCGGACCACCAGGCGCAACCCGCTATCCCCGATCCTTAGCCTGCAGACGTTGTCACATGACAACCGCACTTTAATCCATTCGCATGAGCTGGCCACAGCCTAGGCACACTTTTGATTGCAACAGCAACCGCATGCATGTGCATCCCAACGGTCTCGCACCACAGTATTTCAGTCATGCACCCTCCACAGCAGTTGAGCATGCACACCGGCCAGCAATGCGGACTTGGCCCCACCCCACCACGCCCCTACCGCCGTGCTCACAGGCCGGGCGGCAACTAGCATTTTATGCGCCCCGCCGCCATCTGTGTGAGCGGTTCGTTCCCCCCATCTCTACCTTCTGCTGTACTAATCTATGTATTGATGAGTCGTCGAGACCCTGGACTCCACCCAACCATGATGCTGTCACCGTCCCGCTATCACACCATCTACCTAACGTGCACCAACCGATGCGTGATCCCCACACGTGTTGCCACGACCCCCGTTACTATCGGGTGGTTGTGGGTTGCAGCGTGCTGCGGCTAGCATCCTTTTACACCACCATGCTCATTTACTATCAAGCAGCCCCATTTTAGAAATGCTTAGGGGTGTCCTCTTTGTGTACCGGTATGTTTGCACGCATGACATGTGCGCTTATTTGAGAGCACACATCCGTATCGGTCGGCCAGCTGCCTGTGTCGCGGCCGTTCAGTAGCGGTAGTAGATGCGGCCGCAGGGCCCACGTGCCGACGAGTTGTCCACAGATGGGCGCGTTGCGCAGGCGCAGCGTGCATAGCACGCTGTTAGTGGGGGCGCTGCGGGCAAAGGCAAGCAGCGCACATTTCATCTGGGTTCCTGGCAGGATACGGCCTTGGCGGGCTTAAGCCTACTTTATTTTGAGAGGTACACCGTAGCCATGTTACCCCCCCTGCCTTGAGCCCTGAACCTATTTCGTTCCGTACTGCATGCAATCAGAAATGGACATCCGATTTCCGTGTGTTCACTTCACCCATGCGCATTCGCACCACACGCGCTCCCCAATATTGACCTTGATCTGGGCAATGATATCTTCCCAGTGCCCACCCACCCCGTCCCTCATCGCCCTCTGCACTTACCGCTGCACTTACCCACCAGCCACCATGCATGCGGTGGTATGCTCCACTCAGCACCTCACCCGTCCTTGTGTGCCCTATGTGCAAACCTTACTGCGTGTCTTGTGTCACACCCTTGTCGCGTGTGCGGTCATCCTTACCGTCCTCGCGTGCAGGCATCCGTCTGTCTTTATTCATGACCCCCAGGCACGTGCTAAATGTCCGGCCGTGCTCTACTTGGAGGCTCCCGGGACACTGGGCACCTCCGCCCGCCTTCCTGCATGACGTGTGCCTCTGCCTGCATGGCGTGCGCATCTATCTTTACCCCAAGTACTGTACTCCACTCAACCCGTCGGTCCGATTATCGGCGTGTAACCCGTCGGTCGCCTCCCTCTTCCCCCTCCCCTCCTAATCAATTGTCGTGGGCAGCCCTAATATGCTCCTAATTCGCTCCTGGCAGCCTTGACCTACCTAACCCCACCACCCCACCACCCTGAGGCCACACGTGCCCACACGCACCTGCAGAATGCAGTGCGTACACCATATGCAGTGCATGCGCCTGCCTAACCCGACTGGCTGCAACATTTTGTTTTGATGCCCTTTTTACTGTGTCCATCCTAATTGGCTGTTGTTGAGATGTGTTAAGGTGTGTTTGCCTGTCTGCTATGCCACAGCCTGACCTAAAGCCAACCCACACAGGCTGCGGCTCCCCTCTCATGCAGGTCTGTACCAGGCCATCCGGTCTGTATGCTCTCGCAGCCTTATGCTTTCATGGCACGCTGCCTGGCCAGCGCGCAAGGTGCAGTGGGGCGCTATGCCGCGCTAAATTGCCGTTGTGAGCTAGCTGGTTGATTCGCGAATGCGATGTGCCCGCGCAGGCTTCCGTCCTCCTCCTACCCTTGAGCTGAGCGAGCCATCTCCTCGTTTCACCACTTTGCCCCACCCGATAAGCACCGCTCTCACTGGGACTCACTCCGTATTGCCCTCACACCATGCGGCATCGATCGGGCCATGCATGGGTGCCTCGGACGCGTGCAGTCATGATTGCGACGTTGACTAATTGCTCTGGCAGCAGCATCCACACGGCGCGATCTTTGACTCTGGCAGTGAGACAGAGAGTCCACGAATCCCCCCACTTGATACGCATTTGATGCTGGGGCGTTTTGGGTGTTGGATGCTTGCTTACCGACTGATGACAAGATTGCTCTGTGCAGCTGCTGAGGGGACTGCAGGCCATCTTGTGTGTGTGTGTTTTCGGGGCAGGGTCATTTGACGACCCCTTAGACCCTACGTTTGTTTCCTGTTTGTTGTGGCGCGTATGGGAGCAGGACCTGCTGCAGACTCACCACCTACCCCTTGCATGCCGTGCGTATGGCACCCACCTTGGCGCAGCGGCCTCCACCCACATGTTTGAATGCTGTTGGCTTGCATGCTTGCTTGTCGCATATGGTTTCACGGTTGTCGGTGTGTGATAACGTTTCGTGCGTGGGTCCCATCCCGTTGCCATGTTTGCATGTGCAGCCCCCTGCATGCCCGGCACCTTTTGAACAACCTGGCTGTAGCGGGGGCCACAGCGAGGGGCTTGCAAGCTCATGCTGCTGGCAGCAGCCTAGCTGGCCCCACGGGGACAATGGCTCACACGTTGCGTCTGCCATGCCCTGCGTTGCCACACTGCCCAACACAGTGCGCTCCGGCCGGCCCGTGTGGCTTGAGGGGTACTTCCGTACTGGGCATTGTTGGTGCCGCTGCGGTTCCTGTGCGCATCTCACCCTGCACAGTCATGTGTAGGCCTGCCCGGGGTGACTAGTGGAGGACTGCCACCGTCATGCAGTTGCTGATGCGTGTTGTGTTGTGGAACACGGTACCCTCCTGGCGCAATGTTTTGCTTGTTGCGCATGTTACCCTCCCACAGCCATCACATGAGTGTGACAGTTGGTGGTTGAGCACGTGATTTGCTGTGAGCTGAGCACTGCTCTACTGGTTGTGAACGTTTGTGAGGTAGCATGCCTGTGGTTCATATGGTTTCGCATCCGTGCCTGTCTGGCCCTCACCTTTGGTCGCGTGTGTTCATGCGTGCGGGAACACCTGCGCACAAGTGCTTATAAGGTGCATTGCGAATTGCATCGTTGCCTCTTTCCAGCCTTTCTTTGCTTTGTTGGCTATGGTCATGGCTTTTTGGCGTGATGATTGCGTTACCCGCAGCACCCACCATTAGGACTACGCCCTGTTGCCAAAGATGGATTTGCGAAGTTGAGAGTTGCGTGCGTTCAGTTCAGATGTCTTCCAAGCCGCGAGTGCGCAGGCCATTATGTGTTGGTCCCGGCTGGTTGTTCCTTCCTTTCACCTTCTGTGTCAGGGCAGTGTAGCTAGGCAGATGCCACATCGGCAGGAAAAGACAGCACGTTTTGATGATCGCGTGGTTTGCTGCATAATTCCTTTCACAGTTCTACTTCATGCAACCTATCAGACCCGTATCGAGGCACGCTGCATGAAGCTGTGTGATGACCTCAGCCTTTGTTTACCAGGCATAGACGTCGTTTTTGCCAGTAGCGAATGTTATTGAATGTAGCAGGTGCCAGACGCTCTACGATCATTGCTGGCATCATCATCCTATTGCGGCTTGGGTTGGGCAGCATGAAATCACAGTCTGTTTGTTTGCACGCCGTTTGTAGCACCATCTGTTTCACCATCCCGGTATGTTCCCTGATCCATGGTTTTACTGCACCTGTATCCTGGTAAGACCGAGTGGCTGCCACACTTGTGCCACCGCACAGCAGCGTCTACCCATTTGTTAGAGTCTGATCGCATCCTGCATCTCTGCATGAGCATGAGCATAGACACAGCGCTGCATTAGACCTGCCACTTCATGTCATGTGTTATCCGAGGTTGCTGTGGAACCTAAGAGGCCGCCTCCTAGTGTGTGCTGTGCGTCTGTGTGTGTGTGTGTGCCCCATTCCAACACGTTGGTGAGGCACTGCACACCGATTATCGCAGCCATTGCAAGTTGCTATGCTGCCTGCCCTTCCTCAATCCTGCTAAACAGTCCCGAGCTTTGTTCGCGTTGTTCAACAGTTGTAGCCAGCTTTCAGAGAGACTTGAGCTTATCACTGCCATGCCGATCATTCAGTTTGACTTCAGCGCTCAGTAGTGTGCACCAAAACCCCTCCGGCCGTTCCGCAGTGCGTAGCGGTGCCTGCCACCTTTGTGCCCTTCACAGCTGCCCGCTCCTCTGTGCTGCCTCGCATCACTCTCCGTGTGCTGGCCAAACGCTAGCCGGTCGGCAGTCCACCAGACACGCCGCGCCTGCTGCGGACCTGGCGTATGCTGTATGCATGCACACTCAGCAGGTCGATCACGGCACTGTAGAAGCGAAGGCGCGGTATTACGTTGCGTGTTATTGTGCCCCCACATGCCCCTCATGACTGCCACCGACTGGCGCCAAAGACAGAACATCATGGGTGTGGTGTATGCGCTCGCTTGTAGCGCTCCCTGCTCACCGCCTTGCCCCCCACAGGGGGCGGCTGTGCTACCTGATGAGGGGCCTGGAAGCTGGTGCGGTTGCTGTCCTGCTGCATGCGACCTTTCTGTTCGCCTGGATCTGCGGTTGATGGATTTGCCCAGTGTTTCTTGTGCGAATATGCTTACAACCAAAATGGGCAGGCTTATATGTGCGTGTCCAGCAGCATTGTCCGTGTGCTACATCAAATGTAATAGAACCGGCGTACTGATTTCCTCCGTCGTATTGGTGCAGGGCCACACCCCGCCCATTGAAAGACCTGGCCAGCTGCTTTGTGTCATTGGTACAAGGGTATGTGATGGGATGAGTAATCGACTGGCTGGGTGTGTCAGTGTGTGTGTGTGTGTGTGCATTTAAACGTCATCGCATGCACCCATGGCAAGCCAGAGGCATATCCGTTGCACTGCAGCAGCAGCAGCATGAATGCCCGCCGACAGCTGTGCTGGGGTGCAGGTGGAGCATTCAGCCGGTGAGCGCGACGGTGGATAGATTGGCTTGCATGCGGTGGTCTAGATTGTCATCGGGCGTACCATGCACGCTTGCAATGCTGCGCCTGCATGCAGGTGGGGAAGAACACAGCGCCAGTCTGCCACAGTCCCAGCTTGCCAGATGGGAGGGATGAGGGGGCTACAGAGGCAGGGACCACAATGCGGCGCGCCGGGCACTGATGCGACCAACCACACCCGTAGTCGCTTCAGCAAGGTTTGTTCACACAGCCAGCACGAGCGGCTTTAGAGTTGATAATCACAGCCACTCTGCTGTCCTGGTGGTTCTCAGGGTGAGCCGTCAATAAGCTGGTCTGATGGAATATCGGTACCATCAGACGCTCTATGGATGCATCCAAGAACATGCATGCCTCATACATGTGCATTTGGGCTGTGTCGATGCCGCATTTGGACAAACCGAGAATCGGCAGAATCTGCACGATTATCTTCTGCCTACGGCCCCGAACGGCACTAGGAAACACTGTGCACTGGCGCGCCTGCTTGGCGGCACAGGCCTCCGCAGCGTGACTGGTGGCAGGGCAATGCAGCACATCTGGCCCGCTGAAATGTGGCTTGATGCCAAGCACATGCTTGCTGGGCGAATGGCTCCAATCGCACACGGGCATCCTGTTCAATGCCGTGTACGATTAGCCGTACTTACTGGATGGCTGACTATGCGCTGCAGCGCAGTCAGCAGGCGCACAACACCCCTGCATGCATGCAAGCCCCTCAGGTGGAGCAAGCATAGCTTAGCAGCAGTGCAAGAGCTGCCGCTCCAACATGCTGTTGCAGGCGGGATGGTATAAGGGAATAGGCATCTTACGCGTCAAAATGCGATGCGGTCTCCTCGGGTTGGCGTTGCCTCTCCGTTTGGAGTGTACACAACATGCCCCCACACACTGGCAGCACTGTTGCGGCATCTGCTCCTAGCAAAATCAAACAGGCAGCTGTTTCAATGAGCACTGAAGAAAGCATACTACTCCCGTGCTTCATATGCCTGTCCTAGAGTCAGGCAGCAAACGTGACAGCAGGCCATTCCTGTTGGCGGCTTGTGCAAAGCTGCGACTGAAGTAAGGGCAACAGCAGCACAATTCGATTTTTTGCTGTGCCTAGACTGGCAATGCAGACGGCTTTGCTCGGCGGCCTTGGTGCCCCGCCGCTTGCTGCTGGCCACCGGACCTGAGTGACGCGGACAGCCGCAGCCTTGCGTTGGCACAGCAGAGGAATCTAACTGTCGTAATGCATACGGGCCTAGTCTATCTGAACGCATCGGCACAGCAGCACCAGTGCTCATCCACCTGCAAGCATTGAAGACCATCACTGCTGTGTTTCCGCCTGGCGCCGTCCTAGGGAGCTCTCATCACTGCCAGATAGGTGGTCGGCATCGACAGCCTGCCACCATCCACTGGCTGCCACCGAGTGCTGCTGCGGCACAACCTCCACAAGCTTTCCGGGTGCTGCTGGGGCAGGACCAGCAGGCCCCTTATCTGCTTTCCCTGCCCAGTACAAGACACCCCTCCACCATTCAAGCACGGCAGGCTGCCAAGCGCCGGTCCTCGCACAGCAGACAGTCCAGCAGCCTCAGCATATGATTCGCTTCTCCTCGAGAGTCACACATGTCCTATGGCTTCAGGGGACATAGTACAGCACTGAGCGCGCCTTGTGGCCCCCAGACACCCCACCACACCCCGGACAGCTGCAGCTGCAGCACTCCCGTCAAAGGAGGTCATGGGCTGAGCGGGAGCCGCCGGAGTGTGTTCACCCACAGCACGCTGCTGGTGGTGCTGATGGTAGGCGCCATGGCCCTCGGCAACACGCGCCCAGCATGCGCAAAAACGCTGCTGCCACAGCTGCATCCACCGCCGGCAACGGCGTGGTGGACACCCAAGGTGTCGCCGCAGAAGCCATCAGCAACCACCGCAGCAGCGGCGTATAATGGGATGTCTGCAGACTTCTACACTCAGCCACCCAAGCCGCCCTCTATGCCTGTTGATGCAACCCCCCCTGAACTACTATTCAGGCAGTCTCTTTCAGCTGTTCGACCATCCAATGCAAGCTTGATTGGCGCTGGCCATGGGAGCGGGACGTTGTTTTCTGTTGGTCCTGGTGCGTATGTGCCTGTGGTGGCAGCAGAGTCGGGTCCAACCATGAACGCGCCAGCGCATGCAACAGCCCCGCTGGCTGATGCAACAGCAGTGGCAGCAGCAACAGCTTCCATGTGGCAGGCTGCACCAGCAGTTGCCGGCGGCCTCCAAATGGCGGTTGCTGGGCTGAACACGCCACAGCCCTGGCAAACAGTGCCACCTTCGCAGGCGCACCCCCAGCCGCTGCCACCTGATATCTCCAGAATTTTCCCGGTTTTCCAACCTCGCCAACAGCAGCAGCAGGCCTCGTTGGCGCTGTTTGCAGCAAATACCCAGCTGTCCCAACTCCACCCACAACCACAACGGTCGCCTGCAGCACTTGCAGGGTTACCAGGTCAGCGAAATGATGCGGTGGCGGCAGTCAACGATTTATTCAAGGCCGATACGCCTCACCTCCTGGCCTCTCCCATAGCCAACCTCCTGCTCCTGGACGCCTCCGCTGAGCTCTTCGACGCAGCAGCGGCGGTGGAGGCCGTTGCGCGGGGCGCTGTGGCGGCCGCGATGGAACGAGTGCAGGAGGTGCTGCAGGCCGCTGCGCTCGGCACACTTGCTTGCCAGGACGCGATTGACAGCTTTCCAAGTCCGCTGCTCAACGGGGGTACGTGGGGGTGCTGCGGGTGTGCGGGCTTGGGTGTGTTCAGACTGCAGGGAGCGGCCAGCACGTTTAGCTACGCGCATGTGGTGGGAATGAATGCTTGCTTTTGCTGGATAGTTTGAAAGCTGATGTCTGCTCTATCAGCGGGTGTCGTTGATGCTGCTGCATGTGTTTCACGCGCACATGCGATGCTTGAAGACCGGTGCTGTGAGCATCGCCCAAACTCGCGAATATTGCACCGAGGTTTATTCCTTGTATACACACAAAGCAGCATCGCAGGCGGTCACAACAGCATTGGCACATTTGCTGAGACCAATCAGACTGGGCCAATTACGCTGGCCTTGCACACAGCACCTACTGCCACCTCTGCATCCTCTGCACCGTCCCTCAAACGCGCTCAGCCTGTGTACATGGTGTTGCCGCGTTTGGATGCGCTGCAGGCCAATCCGGCATGGGCATGAGCTACGTGTGCGGATCCGTGATGTGCTCCCTGGCGGCTGCCGGAGACCTCGCCCTGGCCCGCGCAATCAGCGCGCCAACCTCGCTGGCAGCACGCTACACCACCGTGCTCCGGATGGCGCCAGCCTCCATACCCCCACCACCGTCCAATACTTCCAATACCCCCATGTCCGTCAGTATGGGCGGCAACGCCACGATCGTCAATCCAGGTCATGCTTGGGCTGATGTTTTTGCTGCCCAGCACCCGCAGCAGCAGCGGGCAGGCGTCTTGCCCCGTCCTGTGACCAACCCATCCCCACGACCGCAAAGCTGCTGCCAGGATGCTTGCTTGCCTGCGCCCATGCTTATGCTCGTCCCAGAGGTGTACGGCAGCCTCCCTGGCCTCAGATCAGCGCTAGTGATCGCAGCGGGCCAGCGCTGCATGACCCACCTGGCGGCCGCTGTGCTGGCAAGATCTTCCATCAACGTGGGCGAGATCAGATCTTGTGGGACGAGCTACGCCTGGTCCGTTGGTGTACTGGATGGCGCTACAGCTGATACAGCAGGAGCCGCTGGTGGGAGCGACACCATGAGCTCCTCCAGCAGCACCAGCGCCGGCTCAGGCTCTGGCACGGCTGGGAGCAGCAGCAGCAGCAGCGATGGGCAGCCACTCTCTGTGAGCGTCAGAGCTTACAACAGTATTGAGGGCAGTGCTGCGATACGCCTTGACACCGTCTGCCCTGTGGTCTGGGACGCTGCGGCTGCAGCAGCATCAGCTGGCAGCAGCGCCAGCACAGACGCTACTGCCAGTGTTCGCACTGCACCTAGCAGCTGTGCTGGTGAGGGCACGAAGCTGCAAGGGGACACTACACCACCTCCACCGCTGCCCAATGTGCATGCTGATGCCACAGCCAACAACGGCATCACTGACCAAACAGTGCTCGCGTTCTCTGCACCCGAGGATACGCAACTCAGCAGCAACAGCAGCAGCACCGGCAGCGCTGGCAGCGCCCAAGGCAGCAACGAACCTTTTTGGGGATTTCTCTTTGGATGGTCGGCTATGGGTCAGCACGGCTCGTCAGTGCCGGTGTCCAGCAGGGAAGGCGCTGCGCCGCAGGCTGACAGCGCCAGCGGCCCCGCGGCAGCCACTGCCACCACCACCGCACGAGGCACCAGCAGGATCAGGAGGTTCGGTGGGCTTCTGGGTTCAGTGTTAGGCGGCGGGTTGCTAGCGGCAGGCCGCAGGCGCAGCCGGGCCATGCTGCAGTTGCCCGCCGGACCGCAACACCCGCTCCCATTGCACACAGGCTCCTCCCCCGCAATTAACACAAATCTCACGCTCCAGTTATATGCATGGGCGTCATCCGCACCTCCGCCAGCTCTCCCAGCACAACAAGCTCCATCTATGGCCTCGTCCCACGCACCACCTCTGGGAGCGTCGAACCAGCAGGCAGTGGTTTCAGCTGGTGCAAACGCCGATCAGCACCTTGACCCTACGACGCCCCCGCTGCCAGACATACCAGCACGCACTACATCGTTTTGGGGCGGTCGCACCGTTCCATCAGCTCCAGTGCCGTCGCTACCGCCACTGCCGCCACTTCCATCAATCAGCCTTTTCAAGGCTCAGAACCTCAGCCATCCGGGCGTGGCCGCGCTCCTGCTGCCGCCGCAGCAACTGGCCTCTCAGTACGCCCTGCCGACCACCTTCGCGGCTGTTCCCTCCACAGCGCGCACTGAAGCAGCTGTCGCAGCGCCGCTGCCGTTGGCGACGCAAGCGACCCCTCCAGTGGTAGGAGGCAGGAGCGGAGGCGACGCTGCCGCTGCCACTGCAGCTGCTGCTGCAGCTGCTGACACGGATCTCTTTCGGGCTTCCAGCATCAGCGGCACGAGCGGCAATGCTGCGCCTACTGTTGCTGGCGATGGCGATGGCCCGAACCAGAGCGCCACCCTGACCGCGAGCGCTGTCCAAGCCAATGCAGCCGGGTCCCTTTCCATGCCGTTGCTCAGCAGCCTTGCCACACAGGTGCGGGACGCAGTGGCAGCGGGCCAAACTACCCGCGCTGCCTCTGCGGGACCGTCTGCAGCAGCTGCAGCGGGGCCGACCGCTAATGGCACAGCTAGCGGGTCGGCGCCCCTCAGCGGCAACCCCATGCAAGGTGCCACTAACCCCCATGCAGCTGTTGCAGTGGATCCAGCGGTGTGGGTGCTGTCCAACAACCCCGTGGTGTGGCGCCCAGGATGCTTCTGCCCCCGCAGTCCGGTTGACTTCCAGCCCGTGTGCGCCTTGGCGCCCATGCGCTACTTCCCCTCGCCCTGCTATGCTGCATGCCAGGTGGGTGTCCAGGGCCCACCGGGCGGGGCTGGGCCAGGTAGCTCTGTAAGGCATTGCTGGCGTTGCAACAAGCGTGCCGCTGAGACCAATATCGCTGCTGCAGCTGTGCAATTGCATATGCGTACAACTGCCTGGTGTATTCTGTGTGCTCTGTGTGTTCTGTGACTGCTGGATTGGAAAACTGGGCAGCACACGCATTGTGCATGAAGCCACAATGTGGGTGTGCCGGTGTGGGGTTCGGGTTATGATTATCCATCACAAGCTGAGCCCTGACTTGCCCAGCCGCTCATGCGTGAATATATTGATCGCTGCTGGCATAGCAATCGCTCATCCCAGTGCCCACCGGTGTTGTGGTTGGCTGCCTGCACTCTGCAGGGTGTGATGGTCACAGCGCCTTGCGAGCTTGCATTCCAGCAGGTGCTTGGCTGGGGCCTGATGGCTGGAGCAAACGCGGCAGCCGCCGGCGCTTTCGGTGACAACTCATCGGCAACCAGCACGCCAGCACCGCCCCCGTCACCGTCACCGCCACCGCCACCTACTCCTGCGCTGTCACCTCCACGTCTGGCAATGCCAAATCCAGCAGCAAAGGAAGCAATGCATCGGAGCGTGTGGTCCGCCCGGCACGAGGCTCCACCAGCGGTGTCCTTATCGGCCCCGCCATCCTTGATAAACATGCAGCAGTCCGCGCAGCAGCTGTTTGGCGCCACTGATATTGCAGCCACAGGGGTGCTCTTTTCAGCAGCGACAGAGGGTGTGGGACCCACCGTGCAAAGCGGCGGTGCGGGAGCACCGGAGGCCCCAAACGCAGCTGCGGCTGTGCTGCCGC
Organism: Chlamydomonas asymmetrica; assembly: GCA_001662385.1. Classification (NCBI taxonomy): domain Eukaryota; kingdom Viridiplantae; phylum Chlorophyta; class Chlorophyceae; order Chlamydomonadales; family Chlamydomonadaceae; genus Chlamydomonas; species Chlamydomonas asymmetrica. The sequence continues at coordinate 19,147 of BDDA01000308.1, read as the reverse complement.
TCTCGCCGGCAGCGCCTGCTGTGGCGTCTGCCGCCTTGCCCAGCCCTTCAGGCGGCGCCGGAGGCCTTCTGGGGGTGTTGGAGCGCCTGCGTGAAGCGCGCCAGGCAGCAGCAGCAGCAGCCCTGCAGCACACGAGTGCCGCAGCCGCCTCCCCTACCTCTCATCTTGCTGTTGTTGAGGCACCCGCTGGTGCAGCGGGGACCAGAACCTCTGATGCGCCTGAGTCTGAGCTCCGGCCCAGCGTAGCAGCACAGTCCGGTTCCCCAGCTGGCACTCACAGCAGTAATGGCGGGCAGGTTGGCAGCATCAGCGATGCCCAATCGCTGTTTGGCACAGGCGTGGCGCTGGCGGCTCCCCCTCTGATTACCCATCCTGCGGAGGTTGGTGCAGGAGGCGATGCGCGAGCCCTCATGTTGCCCTCTCTCTTCCTGTCATCGACCTCAGACCCGCCACCACCGCTGCCGCTGGCGGCAGCAGCGCATGGGCCCATATCGCAAGTGTCAGCAGGCCGATCTGGGTCGCCAGCCATGGTTCCTGTTGCTGCACCCTCAACCGAAAAAGCGGCAGGGACCCCATCTGCAACATCCTCATCATATACTCCCTCTGCTGCAGCCGCTGCAGCCGCTTCTGGGAAACCAGGGGGGCTCCTTGCAGCATTGCTCTCGAAGCTGCCAATGCCGCGTCGTGCAGACACCGCTGCGGCTGCGCTCGCTGCCATCACAGGCGCCAACGCTCAGCCAGCAGGCTCTTTGGCCACACCAGGCTCCTTCCACGCCCAGCCTGATGGTGCAGTTCCCACACTCTCAGCAGCAGGGCTGCTGGCACTCCAACCGGCTTCACCTGCGTCAGCATCGCCGTCCATGGCACACGGACCACATCCGGCATACTACATCTACGACTACGGGTATGATGATGACGATAGTGTCGATAGTGATGGCCATGGAGATGATGTACTTACCAACCTGCAGCCTGAAGCAGCCTACCCCATGTATTCCAATAGCCCCCTCACTCTTTCCACTACTTCCACCAGTAACGGGGATGGCAGTTCCGCGCCGCTCGTCACCGCCTTGGACGACAGCAACAGGGACAGCGCCGCTGGTGCCAGCGGTGGTCCCGTCGACAGCAGCGGCGCTGTGCCTGTGGACGGCGGCGGCTCGTCCGGCGGCCTGCCCAGGTTCACAGGATCCCCAGGATCTCTCCTGGCACTCCTCCTCTCCCGGGGGGGCAATGGCACGTTGTTGAGCAACATACCAGCAGGCGGGTTATCCACAGGCGCCATCACCTCCCCCTCTGCAGTGGTCGCAGTGCCCCTGCCAGGCTTCTTCGGGGGATCTTTCGGTGGGTCAACAACAGCGGCAGCGGCAGCAGGAGACCCCGCTGTTGCAGCAGCGGCCGCTGCGGTGGCGCCGGATGGTGGGCCCGCGCCCGTACTGACGAGGCCGCTGCCGGATGCGCCTTCGTCACGCGTAACGCCCATCACTGTAAGCTAGTCACGTTGGGCTTGAGTGACCATGTTCCTGTAATGCGTTCCGGAATATCCACGTGTGTACTCGCTGCTTGGTATTGAGCAACTCACACCGTGTCAATATGTGGTGTGCGTTACGCGAATGCACGTCACACACATGTCTTTCTGCGGTACATCTGCATGTGCAGGTGCGGTACACTGGTTTCAGGGCCGCCTCTAATGGCCCATCATCCTCCACTTCCACAGCGTCGTCCCTCCTGGCCCGGCCTCGCTCGTACGCCCAATCAGCCAGTGGTGCCCCTTTTTACTCCCCCTCCAGAGGTCAGTACAAGCAATGCAACACTACAGGGTGTCACAATTGTGCCGAGACCAAGCATGCTGATGTATCTGAATGCTCGCACGATTGTGCTCATATGCCACACGTGTGTCAAAACTGTCAATGCATCAATGGGCCCTGGCCAATTTACTGCAACACGCACGCGTGGAATGTGGCATGCAAGCCATCCATTTGCGTAGTGCATGGTGGCGGTCCTTGAACACACGTTAAACTATACGTGCCATGATTTAGTGCTGGTATGCATGGTACACCCGACAGGTCACTCAATTTGATCGGCAATGCATGCATGCGCTGATGCATGTTGATCGATGATCTCCGCAGGGCAAGGCCCCACCCTCGGAGAAATAATGCGCGTGAATGGCCGGCGCTGACGCTAGTGCGTGGTCGTATAGATGGCTACTGCGGGCCCTAGCACAGCAGGACACAACTCAAGGCCTTCCCACCCTCACCTGCCGGTTGATGCCCACCTCCCCCTCAACACTGTTCTGAACCAGCCTGGTATGTGTGTGTGCGCTGCGTGTTCTGTGTGTCTGCCTGGTCCATTCCAATGGCGCGGCCGTGGCTGCGGCTACGGCTATGCTGCTGCATGCGGCCTGCTGGGTGTTGGTTACAGAGCAAGAGCTACAAGGACTGCAAGGAAGGTAGCAATCGTTCTGCATGGCTGGGCTGGCCTGGGTAAGCAGCACCAGCAGGCAGCAACGGTGCGCTCATGCATCAGGAAGCACCCTGTTGTAGTGCTTGATAGGCCAGCGGTGTGATTTGGCCAGCAGGTGGTTCATGCGTGAGAAGAGTGACCAGCAGCGGCTTCAGAGCGGCTGGCTAGCACCTGATGGCAGGACGTTCTTACCAGCCTGACGGTGGACTTTCTCAGCTGGCGGTAGCGTGTGGGTTCAGTAGTCATTGTGAGCCAGCCTGCGTGGTGTGTGTAGGCAGCACTTTGAGATCTCCTGTATGTGGTGGTGTGGTGGTGTGCCATCTGCATGACCGCGTGTCCTGCCCGGGCTGCTGCTGCACCTGGATGCCTGGCGGTCATGGGGCTAACGGGGCCTGGATGTTATTACTGTGACTGAGGTGCGCAGGAGGGACGCGTGTTTTAGTGCAGCTATATTGGTACCGTGACGGCGGTCATCAGACGCTTTCCGCAGTCCAGCTACAATCAATCAGCATCTGTCTTTAATGGTACCTTAATGATGTCGAGTTAGGTCTAGGTACACTTCATGCCCAGTGCGTGGGTCGGGACTCGGGAAGTGCAGCTGCCCTGAGCAGAAGCAACTTGATGTACAGTACATTGATTACCCGAGCATCGTAGATTGATTTGTGAGCGCAAAAGCAACAGCACTGTTGGCTAAATGCATGGCAGGCTACCGCACATGTACGCTAGGCTAGATGGCAAACGCACACTTACGTGGATGAGGTATGTACTCCCACCGCATGCGTCACTGGGCCTGCGCCCACAACGCATGCGTTGACCGCCTTGAAGCGTGACCGCAAATAAAAGCCACTCTTGCAGTTTGCAGCCCACATGGTGCGGTGGTAGGTGTGTGCATTGGCACTACAGCTGCAGGACACGTATGATCATCGTGTTTGCATGGCCATGCGACAAGTGATCACCAATATGTGTGTATATGTGTTTGCTGTAGGCCAGCACAGTGCAGAATGCATCGTAGGTCAATGTGAAGGCAATTTGCAGTCGAAGTGTTGTTACTTGGCCTCTGGTCGCAATAATTCAAGCTCGGCACGTTGACTTGGTCAACCCGCTCCGCCTCACAGCGCGTCCGCGCCCTCGCCGCCTGGCCAGTCCGCGCGCACGCATTCTGCGGCAACGCATGTGGCACAGCGCCTCCCAGCGTTTTCTCTTGCACCGTGAGCTTGTTTGATTTGGCCCTCCTTGCACATCGGCAGATTTGCAGCCGAGTCACCACATGCGTATATTGAGGCACAACGCTTCCTTGTGTGAGAGTGTTTTCGTAGTAACGCATGTGATCCCCTTGCCTATACTGTTTTAGTGCCCCTGTGCCCAGGCCATTAGGTAGGATCCGCGCAAGCAGCGGAAGGTGCTTGTATTGGCCTACCAGTGCGCTCGCACGTGTAGCTTGACTGCCTGCTTGGCACCACCCATCCGTTGACACCTCTTGTCGTGATTGAATTTAGCCACACAACCACCGAACCTGTTGCTCCCGGTCTCTGGGTTAGCCTACCAACAGTACTGCTGTTCTGCGAAAATGCAAATACAGCATGCACAGCACTGTGGGACGAGTGGGGGATCATTATTCGGACATGGACGCTTGAATCCAGCCTATGAGGGGATTCCGACACGTTTAGGCATGAACTACACCGTTTTTGGCACGCAGGCCAGTAATAGTGTAGTGGATGCGGTACGCCGAGTAGCGTGTGATGACTGATGAGAGTGCTAGGGGTGTTGAATGTTGGGGTTGGAGGGTGCCACACAGGTTGATACGAGTGCGTGTGGGGCCTGAGGGAGTGCTGCGGTACATTATGTTGTTTTATGTAGCGCGTGACGTACTGGGTGCATATGCTTCCACGTTGTAGATGATTGCCCTAGGGCTGAAGGGCCAGTACAGGCAGCGGTACAGGGATGGGCTTGACATGATCCTTATTTTGTTAGGCATGTACTGCAGCATACAGTGTGATTCGTACTTTTGATTGAGGTGGCTGTGTGCTACGGTGCCGCGCTGCAGGCTTGTCACCAGTGGGTGTCATACCTGCATGTGTCCTCAAAGGCATGTGCAGGAGCACCGAACACACCTCGCTCAACCGTTGTCATCTGATGCTCACACACATACGTGTGTGCAGTGCTACTTGCAGTGCTACTCGGTGCGCGTTTGCTGCCGCATGTGAACCGTAGGCCGCGTGGACAAACGCAGTACTTGGCAGTCTACTGGCGACATGGATTTGGGTGCAGCTGCACCTCAGACCTCGCATCACGCCGCGCATGTTCCACACTTTTACAGAAGTGCAACAAATTCACAACAACCACTGTTGTTGTCGTTGGCTTGCTGCGCTAAGCCTGCCAGCCGCCAGAATGCCGCCAGCGCGGTCCTCACACACGGTGTCAACGCATTGCAGCTGTCAGTGCACGGAAACGGGAGGGGGACAGGGAAGGAGTGTGAACAGGCAGGCGGGGTGATGCGGCCTTATGAGCATGGCAGCAGGAAAGTAACGCACGGGAGCTCAACATTGTGGCAGTCACCAGTGGCAGGCTTTACGCTGCATGTAAACTGTGGACGTGGCACGGGTGGGCGACGTGGGCGCGGTGCGGGCTGCATGGCCTCCACGCCGCAAACTGGACACACACAGCAGTGCATGTGTATTACCCCCAGCAAAGAGGTGAAACAGTTCTGGAGTTTCAACTGGTCATGTGACGCACCCGCTTGCTTCCACAGCTCGCTGGGCGGGAAACGTCGAGTGTGGAGATGAGTAGACTGAGGCCAGCTGATGTAGTAGTGCTCACAACACCAGATTTCATACATATACTGACCTTATGCACAAATGGTCCTGGTAAGTGACGCAGGGCAGAACAGCCACGCCGGCCCGCCTGCTGTGGCGCGCTCAGTGACGGTGATAGGCGACTGCTGTGTACGTGCCCCTGCTTACCAACCATGACTGAGAACGCATTTAAAATATAAGACAGATCATCTTAAGCTTGCGCCGCTTTCCTTGCTTTGCACTTTGATATGTTTTATTGGGCAAAAGTGGAGGGGCTGAGTCACAGGTCTCAGGACGATCAATTCCAGGTGTGCAGTTGCAAAGCGACAGCGGTAAATGAACACGACTTGATCGCGCCAGAAGTTTATCCTCCGCCAGACTGGCCCCACTCCTCGCTCCATGGCAGCGTGCCAAACTGGGACAGTTGGGGTGTTTGGAGCCTTGTGGGTGGCGCTGGTGTGGCTGCTGCTCAGGCGAGTCCAGCACCAGTGGGACAACGTGCAGCTAGACTTCCCAAGGGTAAATGGCTCATATACAGACCCCGAAGTGGTGTACCAGGCGATGTCAGGTGCGTTTTTAGGATTTGTTGGCAGGCAGGCACTACGCCACGTCACCGTGTGCCACCAAAGTTCCTTTGTTACCATGGTAGGATTGGTGGTGCTGTCCAAATGCTGGTGCTTGCCAAACGACTTGTATGCCAAAGAGCGTTGCCGTGTGGCCTTCGACCTTCGAAGCGTACCGACACGGGTCAGCTGCACTGTTCGCTTGCACGCTGGCTTGCATCGTTGAAGCACACTGGCCTGGCTGTGCCATAGCCCGGTTTGTGCCCAAACTGTTATGGTATTGCCTCTTATATGTTCAAAACAACATGTTGTGGCTGGTGGACTGAGCTGAACGTACCACCGCGCTATTGGACCGTAACACGAACCACTGACCTTCTTTTCACTTACCTTCTGCTGCCCTTGAATTGCTCGCTCAACTCGTTCAACAAAATGCGTTGCTCTCTTAGGACTTGTGCTTCCCTACGGCTATCCGCTAGAGGAGCACCTGGTCACCACCGAAGATGGGTGAGCAGAGCACACGGACGGAGCGCATGACGCACGCGTGCGTGAGCACTAGGCACGCGGCGTGGGGTTTGGCCCGGTCTTGACACATGGACAGCAACTAAGGCAGTGCTATGTATGCTCCATTCGTCACTGGAGTCGTAGTGACCCGAGGTTGGCAGGGAGGCGGGCGGGGCACAAGGGGCGGCGGATACGGGTCGGGCCTGCCAGGCTCGCTCGTATGTGCGGGACTAACGTGCGGTGAGGGTGGGCGGGGCCGGCATACAGCACAATTGCACGCTACCCTTCCACCCAGTGTGTGCAGGCAGGTGGCCAGCTTATGGCCGTCAGTGCTGCTGTGCCATGCACACCTGGTCAGCGGCCACGCAGGCGTGATAGATGATCACGCTTCCCATGCTGCATGCAGCAGCGCCCACTATGCAAACATGCCTTGCTGGAAAGCGCGCTCAGATCTATGCATTGTGCAACCTCTCACCTGCAAACCGCAGGTACGTGCTTCGCCTGTTCCGCATCCCGCATGGCGTCAAGGCAGCAGCCGCCTCTGCAACCTCTTCGTACGGAGGGGCCCGGCAGGTCAGCATGGGCGATGAGCATGAGAATGAGGACATGAGCGGGGCGGGCCTTGCCGCCATCACCGACGTGGATGCCGATGACGCGCCCTCGCAGGGTGCACCGCGCCACCCTGCAAACCTACGGCAACGCACGTGCATACTGCCAGGTGCGTGCAAAAGCGGAGTGGTTGGCATATTGCTTCATGCACAAATGCATGAGCTTTCTGGAACGCGCAGCAAATCAACGTGACGTGAGCCTAAAGGCACGGTGGGCTCACCTTCCTGTTTCAAAACAATGTTGCTGTGGTGTCTTGTTATCGTGTTTCGTATCTGTCTTACAGGCATGGAGGAGGATGAAACCAATGCCAACCAGCAAAGCCTTCCAGGGCTGCCAAGACGGCGCGCGCGTGGCCGGCAGTCCCTGCAGCAGCAGCAGCAGCAGCAGCAGCAGCAGCCTCATCGCCGCCCGGTGGTGTACCTGCAGCACCCGCTGATGGACAGCAGCGCTGGCTGGGTGATGATGGGCCCCCAGCGCGGCCTGGCCTTCATACTGGTAGACGCAGGTCCGTGCGCAGCCGTGCCAACCATGCGCACCGTGCGCACTGTTCATGCGGCATAACGCATTTATGCGCATATATGCACATGTGGTGCACCTGTGAGTGGTTGCAGTAGGGCTTGCTATGGGCAAACACAAGATTCAAAGCTGCAGTGCGGCCGATCACCGTTCGGATGTTAGAATAATGGTGCTTGCATGCATGCGATATCGTGGTCAACTGTGCCTAACCCCCTCTTGCAGGTTACGATGTGTGGATGGGCAACGTCCGCGGCAATCGGTTCAGCCGTACGCACGTCACCCTCATGCCAGACCCGCCTTCAGAGTCCGAACCTTGCAGCCGCACCGCTTCTTGTGAGCCACAAAGCAATAGCAACGTCACAGCACCATCTGCAGGACAAGACGCTATCAGTGCAAGCCCTTCAGACTCGGCCGCAAGGCCGATTGGGAGCGGTAAGGCAGCTGCCGCGGCGGCGGCGGCGGGGGCTGCAACGCCGCATGAGGCGTTCTGGCGGTTCTCTTGGGAGCAGCATGCGGCGCTTGACCTCCCGGCCTCCCTGGACTACGTCGCTCTCACCACCGGGCAGCAGTCCTTCCAATACGTCGGTTACTCACAGGTCCGTCCATACCGCATGCATGCATGACTGCAAGCCGGAACTAGGAAGCTGATCTCGCGCCAGGGCTGCAGAGCACCAAGCCTGCAAGAGCGGCGTGCACAGCGCGACAGCCATGCCTGTATAGCCTGCAGCTTTCTGAAAGTGCTAGTCATCAGTTTCCCGCCTTTGTGTCCCTATCAAGCACCGAGATGTCGAAAGGTGTGCCTTGTGGGCGCTCTCCTGTCCTGCAACGCTGGCCCACCATATAGACTCTGCCGTGCGCATCCTGCCACACGCACATGCCTGCCGTACTACTGCTACTGCTGCATGAGGAGACTGGTTCTCATGGCAATACCGTATGGCCTGCAGGGTACGTCGATGGCGCTGGCGGCGCTGAGCTCAGACCCGGGCGTGAGCGCTCGCATCAGCGCGGCGGCGCTGCTGGCGCCGGTGGCGTCGCTGCGCCACATCTCCAGCCCGCTGTTCCTGCTGATGAGCTGGCTGAGGGTGGAGAAGGTGAGGGAGAGCCAACCTGCATGTGCAGAACCGCCAACATTTGAGAGGTCATTCGCCGAGGCGCGTCTAGTGACGGAAGGCACGCCTGCTGTGCTGTTGCCAATGGTTGGGATGCTCACGGGATGCTGATCGATGCGGCTGCTGCTCTGTGCTGCCCTGCGGTGCAGCTGCTGCGGCTGCTGCACGTGGTTGAGTACGCGGGGTACCGCCCCTGGAGCGCAGACACCTCCTCGCGCGCATGCAGCCTGTGGCCACGCATGTGCGAGGCATACCTGGCGCTGCTGTGCGGCGCCAACCCGCGCGGCAACATCGACCACGCCGCGCTGCCGCTGGTGATGCAGTACTACCCATACGGGTCCAGCGTGCGCAACATGCAGCACTGGGGCCAGGTCAGGCTCACACTCACAGGCTGCGCGACAAGTCATACGTTTGTAACACATTCATGGGGGGTCCCGCTGTTCGTGTGCAGGATGTGCAGCACTCAGGCAAGGTCTTGGTCACACCGGGGTGCAACGGGGCTTGCTTGTCCTATATTTTGGGTCGCACGCAACCGTGACAACTCACGGCTGTGAAACCCCCGTCTTTTTGCCTGTCAGTAGCCCACAGGCCCTCCTTGATTGCTATGCCTTGTTTCAACTCATATGTGCTGCTGTGTGCCATGCCGTGGGGATTCTGCTGCCGCTGCGGGCTGCTGTGCAGGTTGTGCGGGGCGGGGGGCAGCTCGCGCGCTTTGACTACGGCACCGCCTGCATCGACAAGCAGGGCCGCCCGCAGACGTGCAACCAGCAGGTGTATGGCCAGGACGCCGCCCCTGTCTACAACTTCACACAGATCACTACACCCCTCGCGTTCTTTACCGGTAGGTGACACTGCACCACACACACGTAGTAATACTGACGACTCAAGCAGTCCTCCTAGCCTACTTATATGATGGTGCTAGTAATCATCAGGATAATCAAGTTACAGAGCAAATCCTTGTGCATGCAGAGCTCCAACCTGTTGCCCGCATTGCCACTGCAAAGCGTGTTTCGCTGTGCTGTGTATTGCGCCTGGCTTGCCGTACTGATCGACCGACCAGGTGGCCATGACAGCCTGTCCACGCCCAAGGATATGGCCCTGCTGATGAAGCAGATGCGCCCAGGTGTCGTGCGGCTGCACCATCATGAGCCCGATTACGGGCATCTGGATTTCGGCCTGGGCATGGACACGCATGAGCGGGTGTGGCCGGCGGTGAGTCACGCTAAGCATGTGCCCTTGAAGTGCAAGCCACCCACACATTTTGCACGTTTTCCTTTCTCATTGAGCACTTGGCGCTGCACTCGGCAAAGACATGGGGGGGCTGGTGACCAGACATAGGGAGGGTGCACTGCAGGGCCGGCCGCAGTGGTAGTCTAGTTACGTGCTGCCCCCCAGCCATCAAACCTCTGCCACCGTTGCTCTCGTCCGCTATACTGTACATGGAGCGGGACGAATACACGCTTGAGCACAGGGTTCAGGGTTGGTCAGCGGGTGCATTTGGTGTAGGCGATATTGCGTCGGGCTTGTGACGACTGTTGAGGTAGCCCTTCATGGCGGTTCATACACGTGGACAGGGAGATGCCCCTTGCATGCATGCCATACATTGATACATGATGCATCCGTACCGCATGTGTGGCATGCTTGGCAGGTGCTAAGCTTCCTGAAGCAGCAGGTGCAGGAGCAAGCGGCCAACATGAGGCAGCCAGCAAGAGAGGGCAAGCTGCAGCGCGTGCAGCAAGGTCACCAGCAGCACCAGGGGCGGGAAGAGCCTCCGGATGCAAACTGCCATGGCAACTGGGCCGTCCAGGCATCGCATCATGGTGCTGACGCCTCTGCATGATGAGGCAGATGGCATAATGCCGTCAGCATCCCTGCATTGGCATCCCCCTCACCTGTCATCCCCTGTGCCATCCCCCTGCTGATATAGTACCGCATCCAGGATGCATCCCCCAATCATGTGTGTGTGCACAATTTTCAGCTCACTACCCAGTGATGCTTGGTCTGCACAGCCTTGGACTACTAAGCGCACCCCTCGTTATCTCAACCTGTCAGGTAGCGTATGGCGCAGTCGGACCAACATGCATTCACATCGACCTGCCTGGCGTACGATTTTGCTCGCCCCAGACCCAGCGCAAACGATTGCACGCGTGCTCATTGCGTCGGCTGCATCGAGCGGCAAGCGAAAGGCTTATCGTCCTAACACTCATGCATTCTTCATTCATGCACACAAAGCGATAGGCACTGCGCACGCACCCGTGCGCTGCTTCATTGCCTTGCCTACCGGCAACACACATGTCGGTGTTCCTGCCCCCCCCCGCTTGTGCGGGTCCAATCAAGGATGCCGTTACCGATGCATCGCGTGCGTTACACCGCACACTGTGACAGCTACGGCCACGTGCTCTTGTCTGGCTGTCTCTTTGTATGCTGGCGGTGCCAGCTGCCCCCTAAATCGAGTCTGCTCTTTCCTTCCGCTTTTCCTCAGCCCTCTTTCCTGTCCCACTATAATATGGATTCAGGCAATTGCCTGTCGGATCGTTTGCGATGGCTATTTCCGCTGATGCGATCCGAACAACTCGTGCTTCCTGTTGGCTGCGTTGAACCACCCACCCTTTGCCTTTTTGCCTGCCGTCAAAACCTTGCCGGTGTTTTCCATTGCACATTTTGTCTCTGTTTGTCCTCTTGTTGTTTGCCGGCCCATGCTTGCGCGACTCACAAATGTGCTGGCATGCCAGCACCACTGTTTCAACTGATCCGATTTTGCTGTTGGCCTTTTCAGCCACCTGTTTTGGAGAGGGCGCTTTATATATATGGTGCTGTGGCCATGTTTTTGTGAGGCCAGCACCTGCCCCCCGCCATGCCTGCATCACACCATGCACGGGTGTAGGCCTATGCGCCTTGCATGTGGTGTGCGGGCAAGTTGCATGTGCGCACGCCGATCTTGCTGCGCACGTCAATCCTGCCTAGCTGGCTTCCTGCCCCGCTCGCTGAGGCCCGATCTCAGCAGTTTCAACCAGCCACACCGCACCTGTTGTTCGCTCACACGCAGTGCACACAGTCGTGCGCTTCTTAAACCAATTGTGCAACGGCAGCTGCACTGTGCTCACGCCAATGGTCGACACTGCATAAGTTGCACCACGACTCTGCGAGCCATTTTGAATGCCATGTCCTACTTTCAGCGATACCGGCTGCCCCCGATGCACTGCTGGTGTGCAACGCCGTGTCCTGCTCACCCCGCCCGCCCTCCGTGACCTGGTGTGCATTCAACACTGCCCGCCGACCGTAGCGTGGTTCATGCTGAGGACTGATACTGCTTGTAAAGGGCCTTGCAGGGCTCTTCCTTCACCATGGCGCTTGCAACGGCCGATTCACAGAGTGCTAGCGGGCATAGGCAGAGATGCTACTGCAGCGCTCAGGCTCCCCGCCTGCATCAGCGTGTTTCTCACTCAAGGTGTGACCTGGCGGTACCGCAGCACCATGAAGAAGTGCAGCACAGCCCTCTGCCCTGTCAGTCTAAGCTGCCACACGCACACGCATGCACAGTGAGTACTAGCAGTAGCTGCCAGCGTCCCTCCTTGACATACACAGCAGGTGTGCGTGTACTATCCAACAGACGTAGGTCCCAATCTGACCGATTATGCCGTGCCCAACGTTGTGCCCTTCCAGCAGGACCTGCTGCTGATTGTCGTGACTGATCGTATTCCGGGCGCTGAGGCTGTCACGCACAGCACAAACTCGGTGTACTTGGCTCGACATGACTGTCATGAGATGTCCCTGTACACACATAAGCATGTTGGAGGACAGCCTGCACAATGGACCTTGGCATGCTGTTGGGCCGCTCTGAGGGGCCTGCTCGGATCGTGATTGACGAACCGAAACCAGCGGGAGAATCGAATATCAACTGCGCGGAACAAACTGGTGCTCCTTGACTCTGGAGCTTTGACCGTTCCCCCAACCAAGCGCATAATGGTGTGGGTCAAGGGACCTGCTCTTTCACATTTCAAACCGTTCGTCCGTTGCTTTACCCGAGGGCCGTTGCACCACCTTGCGAATGCCCCGACTAGCTGGGACTGCAACTATGGCACTGCTAGGATTCTGAGCTGCTAACTGCATTGAAACGGAGGAGGGGGAGGGCAACACACATTTGATTAACTGCCTTGCGTTGGTCGAATGGTCCCTGGTTTAGTGCCAACACGAGTCCTGCTCCTGCTCGGTCTTGTGGCTGTGACCACCTGGGCGAAGCTGATGCCCGAGGAGGCGTGTAAAAAAGGAGGTTACTGCTCTTGCGGGGAGCGCAAAGAGCACTTTCATGGACTGTTGGACGAAGCGACTGAACTCAAGCAGGCCTGCAAAACGACCGCATTTCGCCAGGAGGTGCGCCTGTTGCTTCTGTACACCGGGATGAACGTCAAATGTCCTGCGTCATGGCCAACTGACAGGGGCCTTGCTCATACACGTGCAGATAATTGTTGCCGCTGACAATCGCGTCTCTGTGGCAGCTCAACTCCTCAGCCGATATCGCAACGCTGGATGGTGCCATGTCCTCATAGCGATGGAGTCCTTGGAACAGTGCCAGCACGTGCAGGCCCTGCTGGGCGGGACTGAACCGTACCCTGCGCATTGCGGCGCATATCGAGGCTATGACGAACTCAACCGCACCCTTACTGTGCCTTTCCGCCTGTTCAAAGTGCAACCTGACTACCCCTTAACCTGGTACTTCAAATACTACACTGCTGCACGCGCGGTAGCTGCTGGGTACAACGTTATGATCGTAGGTACGAAGGTCTGGGGGTACGGCTGCAGAATCGGGGCGACCGCGTTTAAGGGCACGGCAAGGCACTCTCCTCTTGTTGCACCTGCTCGTCTTAACCCATAGAGAGAATTGATGCAACAGGCCAACCTCATTGGCGCCCCTCTCCCCCAGAAACTGTTGGTGTCTATTCGCTTGTACATGCGCTGCTGTCTTGTAGACAATCAACATTGGCACGCTCGCAATGTCCTGCTTGCTGCACCATATGTTGGTGCAGATTCGGGAATTTATGCAACAGGCCATTGGCGCCCCTCTCCCCCCGAACCTTTCGGGGTGCAACCAACCACCCGCCTCGCGTGGAGGTCTATTCGCTTGTGCAAGCGCTGACCATCAACATCGGCACGCTCGCACTGTCCTTGCTGCGGGTATCAATGCTGGCACGCTCACAATGTCCCGCTTGTCCCTGCGCCATATGGTAGCCACTGATGGGCAAACCTCAGGCTCGAGTTCAAAAACGCGTTGGCAAGTGTGCAGTTGCTACGCCACACTGTGCTACCGAGCCTGTTCAAGGGTGCACACACAACGGACACGAGCCAAAGTGAACTGCCAATGTAATCGACCAACCAGGGCTCAATGCAGGCAATGTCTGTGTCAAGGTGTAACATACGATAGCGTGTCCGTGCAGCTGTGTGCCGGCACACTGCAAGGTGACCCCAACACAGCATCATGCTACCAAGAGCTGAGCTGAGACCAGACAGATAGCAAACAAGCAGGTATGTGAGCAAGCTGTACAACTGCGTCACTAGTCAGAGAGAGAGATTCAGAGTCCAACAAGCGACCAACGCTTGCGCTCTTTCTTCGAGCCGAGCCAAGGGTAGTATCAAACCGGTTATTACAAAGCGAACATCAATTCAACCAAGATCAGCAGCGAGTAGTGCGTGCTGTCTGCGATGCGCGGGGGAAGCAACAGCTGATGAACTGTCAATGACTCAACAGCGCAATGACTGCAGGCAAACCAGCCTGGCCCAGTCACTCACTTACTGCAGGAAACCACCTACAGGACACCGTGGGGTAAGGTACACTTCAACCCCAGTGGAAGAGCTCAAATGGCAGCGTAACGACGTTACTAGCAGCAGAGCACCCGGCGTGCCCCTAGTGGGTCACGCCGGTGCTTATATAGCAATAGCAAGCAACCTAGCGCAGAAAAATTGCGAATAATACCGAATAATGCCAAAGGTGACACCAGAGCAGGCTGACCACAGGTAGTTCACCCACGCTTCCGGAACTGTCCGCCATCCGAGACCAAGCAAGCATAAATGTGAGCACATCACTGCAAGCAAAGCCTAGCTCAAAAGGGAGAATTATATCAGTTAACACAAACAGTTGCCTTGAGGTCTGAGAGCCCCTGTAAACTACTGAGAACAAGCCAAGACGTCAATGCTCAGGCACACCGAAACCAGGTCAGCACCTCAATCATGCACAGTAGCAACCAGAGCCAGCCGGAAGCACAGCAGCAAACACAAGTGCCTTAACTCAAAGCAAACATAAGTAAACAGGCAGCGTAACCTCTACGCACAGCTGTCAGCTAGCGTAACCCAATACGATTGCGGAACCCAGCGGGATACTACGAAGGCCTGCAGTGCAGTTCGGTTGACGAGGTCGCCAACCAGGTAAATTTGCGCAGAAAATACTACTGACTTGGATTCCAGCTCACGTTGCAGATACATGTTTAATCAAAATCAATTATGGACATGACTTCGCTTGTTCCCTTGCTGCAAATTCAAGCGAAAGCCGAGGCAGTTGGTGCTGCAACAGTGATCTTCGGTGGCACTGACGTCGCACAAAACACACACGTTAGCAGCAATCACAAAACATATGCAGCAGATTGAACCCAGCCCTATATATGTGTCTCATAGATTACTTTGCTCCAAGGCCAGCAAGACCAAAGCGCAACAGGCCCAGCAGCAGCGAGGGTAACACCAGCTCCTAAAGTTCTTTCATAACGGTTGCATTTCTGCGCCCTGAAATATTTTTCGCACAGGTGGGGCTAGGGATCTGTGGCGCGTGCTGATAACATCTCCTATTTTCAACCTGCCAAGTCTTTCTGTTTTTAATC
This sequence comes from Chlamydomonas asymmetrica, assembly GCA_001662385.1. Classification (NCBI taxonomy): domain Eukaryota; kingdom Viridiplantae; phylum Chlorophyta; class Chlorophyceae; order Chlamydomonadales; family Chlamydomonadaceae; genus Chlamydomonas; species Chlamydomonas asymmetrica. The sequence continues at coordinate 3,737 of BDDA01000308.1, read as the reverse complement.
TCAATGAGAAAAGTACGGCTGAGTCAGCACAGTCATCACGCCATGGCTGGGGAAGGGCGGCTTCTTATAGGAGCTTAGCCGACCCCCCCCAGTGCTCGTTATTAAGGTGGTACATCTTGTACGCGCCCTTGCTCCTGCCCGTGGTATACCGACAGTAGGGGCAACCTATCTGGTTATTCTTGCGGGTGACGCGGGCTCTGACAACCGTCTTCCCTGTCACACCGCACACGGCCGTGGCGTAGCTATCCCCAGAGTTGGCACGTATAGCTGCACCTGTCATTAATCAAAGGTTCACAACGCGACAAACATGCAAGCGTGAGTATATGGAGAGTACGCGGATAATAGTGAATATGACTGATCAAAATCCACACCGCGCACACACGCACGCATGCTCACATGCACATGCACGTTATGCCGGACCCGATCAAGCGACTGCATTTGGCCATGGACGCGGCGGAGGGATATACGAGAAACACTGCGGCATCAACACACCCGCACCTCCTCTCGCACCCCCTCTGGCATTGGCGGCCAGTTGCTCCTCCTTGGTGCGCACCGCACCGGCATTGACGCCCACGCGGTTGACTGTCGTGCTGCCCAAGCCCTTGTTCATGTTGGTGCCTGGAACAGCTTGCAGTACATGTGGAACGGCTTGTCATCGTCTACAGGGTATAATGGAAGGGTTTTACCCATGCACATTCGATCATTGCCAGCCGCGTCTGCGTTGGTCGGCATGTGTCATGCGGCTGCGCGAGCTACAGTAGTGGGTGGCAGAACGACAGGTGGATCGAGCAATGCCTTGTGGACGCACACACCTCGCACGCATCCGTGCAGGCCCTGCGAGATGAGTCTGAGGCCGACGATGGTGCGCATGTCGAAATCCCTTGCAATCAGTGCCGCAGCGGCTTGCTCAGCGACTGCACGCGCTGTCGCAGGTTGATCGGCCACCAACTGCGCTATGCCACTATCCTTCTGCAGAGACACGCCTGCCTTTACACTTTCTCACCATGGAGCTTGCAGTGGCACATGCAAAAGCACTCATCCATCGACTCAGCCTTCTCATTCATGTGGATGCTTGCGCTACCTTATTTTGCATTCACAACCCATGCTGCGCTGCGCCGAAGGTCGAATACAACTGCGCCCCATCGGCCCGATCAGGCCATCGTGCATGACATGCATGCGCTCACCCCCGATTCTACCCACGGCAGCCTGGTTGGCGCCAGGCGCCATCGACCAGCGCGGGTACAGCACCGTCAGCGCTTGTATCACCCCCGGGAGCTGCGCCTCCAGCAGGTCCTCGGCGTGGTCGGGCGTGCGCTTGTCAGGGTCCGGTATCTCAACACACAGCGCTTCGGCGCTGGGCATCACGCCCAAGCACGCGCCCACCGCCTCGGCGCTGACGGTTTTGCCGCTGCCGTCCACCGCCCTCCACCTTCGTGCAAACGTCTCTCGCCCTGTGGCCAGATGGCAGGAGGGAGTACGAGCAACAGCGTAAAGCAAGCTGTGAAATGGTAATGACCTTGGTTGCTCTGCTCTTCTCCGTTCAAGCTAGATGCAACTGTGCATGGTGGTTGATTCCGAAACTGTTCTCACCATGGAGCTTGCAGTGGCACATGCAAAAGCACTCATCCATGGACTCAGCCTTCTCATTCATGTGGATGCTTGCGCTACCTTATTTTGCATTCACAACCCATGCTACGCTGCGCCGAAGGTCGAATACAACTGCGCCCCACCGGCCCGATCAGGCCATCGTGCATGACATGTATGCGCTCAACCCCGATTCTACCTGCGGCAGCGTGGTGGGCGCCAGGCGCCATCGACCAGCGCGGGTACAGCGCCGTCAGCGCTTGTATCACCCCCGGGAGCTGCGCCTCCAGCAGGTCCTCGGCGTGGTCGGGCGTGCGCTCGTCAGGGTCCGGTATCTCAACACACAGCGCTTCGGCGCTGGGCATCACGACCAAGCACACGCCCACCGCCTCGGCGCTCACGGTCTTGCCGCTGCCATCCACTGCCCTCCACCTTCGTGCAAACGTCTCTCGCCCTGTGGCCAGATGGCAGGAGGGAGTACGAGCAACAACGTAAAGCAAGCTGAGAAATGGTAATGACCTTGGTTGCTCTGCTCTTCTCTGTTCAAGCTAGATGCAACTGTGCATGGTGGTTGATTCCGAAACTGTTCTCACCATGGAGCTTGCAGTGGCACATGCAAAAGCACTCATCCATGGACTCAGCCTTCTCATTCATGTGGATGCTTGCGCTACCTTATTTTGCATTCACAACCCATGCTGCGCTGCGCCGAAGGTCGAATACAACTGCGCCCCACCGGCCTGATCAGGCCATCGTGCATGACATGTATGCGCTCACCCCCGATTCTACCTGCGGCAGCG